>LPNX011067181.1:418322-474376 GCA_001517045.1 Pseudotsuga menziesii
ACTAGAAGAGTTTCCTGGAGAGCTAACAAACTAGCGTCATTGCCAGGGAGAGGAGATTGAAGCTCAGCTTCCCTGGGAGATGAAATAAGCTCTAGCTTTGATGATAGACAAATACTGGGCACATTTTTTGTTTTAATAATCTATCTGGCGACTCCATGAAGGACGGATTCAGTGGCGACTCCATTGCTCAGAAATCTGTTGGCGACTCCATTAGTACGAAATGAACAAGATCTTAGCAAAGAGGTATGCATTTTGTGATTTCTCAAATATTTCTGGTTACCCTAATCTAGTTTCTAGTAGAGATGAATGGGAAAATAGTCTTCCCAGATTTCAAGGAGAAGAGTGGGAAGTGCCAACTGAACACTTGCTGGATTTTCATGACTTTATTCATCGGCTTGAAATTATAAATGAGGATGTTCAAATTAAGATTTTCAAATATTCATTGAAGGGAGCAACCCTTGATTGGTGTCGATCTCTTCCAACTTTAAGTATTCACTCATTAGCAAGTTTTCATGATGCTTTTCATTTGTTTTGTAAAGATGAATTTCCAGTTGAAAGTCTCTTTGAAGATTGCTGTGATGAATTTGAGAAGCAAGTTGAGCAGGAAGTAGTTCATTCTTCTGTTTGTAAAAAGGAAATTTATGTGGTTGAGAAAGAGCTTCTTGATACAATTAATTATGAGGATTGCGTGGCTATAGATGCGTCAAGACTTGTCTCCGATGCACCTATTTCCTTTGATTTGTATGAAGAAATAGTTATAGAAGAAGAATTTACTGAAAATTTTCAAGAGGCTGCCTACAATATGTTCTCACCTGTAAGTGAAGAGAAGGGTCAGAAGATTGTGTGTTCTTCTTTGCAATATGCAGATGTTTTTTGTTCTCCGATTTTTTTATAATTATGAAGATGAAGAAGAACATATTTCTACAACAAATGATGTTGACTTGAACAACAGCCAACCCATATATGATAGCTACGAATCTGATTTTGATAAGCCTTTTTCTTTGCCCATCAAGGAACAACATCATGTTGAAATCAACCATTCTATGTTTGCAGTAGACATTAAATATGATAAGTTTAATCTGCCTAAAGATTTAAGATATTGTCTTATGTTTGCAGCATCTCATGAACAAAAGACTGATATCATTATTGTAAAAAAATATCAAACAAGAAGGGATTAGCAGTCAAATCAACTCACTGCTATTTTCAGAATTACTGAAACCTGTTTATGAGCAGATCCATATATCAGAAGGAGAAGAAAGGATTGAGCAACAAGCAGAGTTAACTTCTTTCTATGATCCGATAGCCGTTTATATGGAGTTATGTTTTTCAGAAGTCTTCAGTTGTGCAATCTTTGGAATCAAAGCAAATGATGATTATAAGTATGCTCTGCAAGTTTAAATTCTGCTGCACAACATGAAGTGTTCTCTAAAATTTATCTGCATGCAAAGAGATTTTGTAAATAGTTCGATGTTATCATGGCTTTATTGGAAGCATGATGTCACATGATGAGCATGTTTTTACTGGTTAAGAGTAGGAATAGGCAGGAAATAAGCTCTTCATATGAGCAGCTAGATCATTTTCAGTTGTTTTCATGAATAAGCAAAGTAGGCTACAGGCAGGTTGCAGGGGATCAGTTATAAAGGAAAAATGACTCCATGCCCAATGGAACACTAGAGGATAGATTTGAATTTTTTACAAGAAATGAATTGGATCTATGGTTCTTGGAACCTCACAGGGAGGATTCCATCCCTGATTAGGAGCCAGATGTTATCTCCTCAAATAAATTAGTCAAATTTATTTTATTAAGAGGTAGAAAGTCATTAGAAAAAATTTTATTAAATTTTTTCAAGCTTATTTTAATGAGTTCTAACTTGTAAATATTTTAAAAAAAACTTTGGAGTTAGTATTTATTTCAGAAAACTCGAAACACAGGTTTCCATGGCTAAGAATTGTTTCAAAATGGTCTCTAAGCCACCAAAAGCGGACTTTCAGCAGCTAAGACCGAAATTTCAAGGCACTCCAAGCCACCGAAATTGGTGTTTTTACTATGAAAAGTCATCATTTTCAAACGATGATTCTGAGCAACTGGATAAAATTTTTAAACAACGGTTAGAGTTTTTTGTTCCTAACATGTCTGAAAATAATAACCTCTCTTAGTTTTCCTACATGTGTCACATATTGGGAGAATTGAATCCATCTCTCAGCCCTAAATTTCAGATCTCAGAATTCCCCTGTTTGACAAATGTTTTTTAAATATAGATGTAGGGAAAATAAAAACAAATCTAAAATAACTGAGAGATTTTTTTTCTCATAACAAACGAAAGAACAATAACCTCTCTTAGTTTTCCAAAATATGTTTTTATTTGAGATATATAGGTCAATCTCTGAGCAGCATATTTCCAGAAATTTCTCCATTTTCCAGCCACCTCACAAATTCGGATTTGAGATAGGAAAAGAGGTTATCAGATCCATCTTTTGAGGATCTTGAAACTGATTTGTAAAGTTTATTTAATATCATTGAAGAATCATTAGAAAGGGTTCAACTTTGGAGATTTTTTCATTCTTGTACTCTCTCATTTCATGCTAGTAATATAAGCTTATTTTGCCATTTATGTTTAGATCTCATTTTCTACCTTTCTGTACTTGCACTTGGATATTTTATTCATGTTTGTTCTATTTGTCTAATGCCAGATAGTTGTCATCCTATATTTGTATTTATGAATTGAATATCAAGTATCATTTAATTATTATGATTATCCATTCATATATGCTTTGCTTATGAGTCTGCTAGCATGATAAAAATTCTGCATACATCCACCTTTTATCGACTCTCTGAACAACTGTGGTTTAAAGCCTTATCTATCTGAGTGTGTTTATGCATGTTTTGAATGAGTGAGTTTTGATTAAGTCATCCAACTTGATCCATATTACCCATCATTAAGANTTGAGCTGCAACCTAGAAGAGTTTCCTGGAGAGCTAACAAAATTGTAGCGTGAAACCCTTTACCACATTTGGGAGTGGAAAAGAAGCTCCTCCTCCTTTGAATCTTCTGGTTATTCCTTTTGTATCTTTGTGGTGGCAACAATGGCATTGGGATATACATCGATAATCTTCTTCCATATGTCATTCCCCTTCTTGGGTTCTGATTCAGTGTCAGAGTATGCATCTGATTTGGAAGCCTTTATCTCGGCCACCAGTGACTGCTTGGCCCAACACTCACTTGTGTTGTGAGTGGGGCTCTTATGGAACATGCACCAATTTCCCACTTCCTTCTTATGCTTCACAATGTTGCTCTTTTCTTGCGGCTTTGTCAAGTTATCTTGAGTCGCCATGCCTTGGTTATGTCCTTGGTTCTATGGTTTAGGGGTACCTTTCACTTGCTTCTGATTCGTAGATCCAAAGTCTCACTTTTTCTGTTTGATTTTTTGCTCAATTTTGGTAGTATACCGGTATGTCGTACCAAGCGAGGAGATGTCAAGGAAATCCATTTCCTCCTGAATGTATCTATGCAGACAACTGCGGTACTTTATCTCCAAATGGTTCTCTGAATCTTTGATACCCAACTTGGTGTGCAAGGTATGGAACATATCCGTCATCTCATGCACATATTGATCTCTTTGTTGCCGCAGCGTAGTCCATTGTATGTACTTGTCCTTATAGCTCCCCACGGGATAATATTGTTCTTTTATGGCATCTCAAAAAGAATTCCAAGTGGGTACGACCGAGAAAAGAGAGGGATCCTCCTCATCCTTTCTCTCACAGTAGGTTTCCCACCAGTCCTTGACATGTGGGGTGGCTTTGAGTAGTGAAAAAGTAATATTTTCCCAATCGAAAAAGTCATGAGCTGAGAAATATCCTTCTAATAGATTCAACCATCTATCTACGATGTCTACATCTATTTGGCCATCAAATATGGAATGTCAAAGTTTACTTGTACCTTAAAAGGGGTTGCGCCTCTAGAGTGACTGCTTGATGCAGATGCGCCGCCAGTGAAAAGTCGGTGAAGGATCTGGGCGAAGTTATCCATCATTGCATTCCTTTGTTTTTCAAGGGCCTCCTCGAGCAACATTTTGATAGGATCTTATGCACCCTCATCTTTCTTTTCATCCCCCATGGGCAGACATCGGGGTTTGCGAGGCTGATCTTGCAAAGGTTCAACCAGATCAAGCCCTAACTCCTTATACCCCGCCCTCGTTGGGGACATGCAAAGAAGGATCGAGAAAGAGCAGATTGCTTTGATACCATTGATCCAGATTTATGCAGGAATTCAATAGAATACCCAAATAACCATAAAAACAAAGATGCAATAGAAATAACACTTCATTTCATTAACCAAAGAACTGAAACTTGTTTACATACATAATGGAAATAAACTAGCTAGAGTGTTGGTATCTTATCTCTGAGAAGAGATGTGGTGGCTACATGCCTTTGAAATCTATGTTACAATGAGGCTCGAAGGCCTATATATTATTGAGAAACAATGGAAACCCTACACATCTAAAAACCTAACCCTAGGAGGTGAAACACTAGAATATGGGCCCCTTTGGGTAATTTGGTACATCAATTTCTCGGGGTCGTAACTTTGGCATACTACCTCCGTTTGACATACATGATACATCGTTAGAAAGATCTATTCAAGGACTACATCCTTAAATTCAAAATGGACTCATATCTGCCTGACCATTTGATGCCTAAAAAACATCGTTTAGGGCCTCAAATCGGCTCCGAAAGTTTAGGACCCAAAAACTGCCAAAAATAGTAAATTGTGCTACAATTAAGAAAACTGAAAAACTGAAAGAAACAATAGTGGGGTTCCAAGTGGAATAGGCCGGTGGCCACCAATATACTCTTGGATCAGGGATTCTTCTCAAGTTTATGGGGATTGTTTTCCAAGTCCAAACTCTGTTTCATAACCCTATGTATCATCTGCAACATGCGAGTGCCCAAAGAGAGAATTTCCTTAATATAGTAGGTTGTAACATGTATGGCTAGAACTAAGCAATGTGAATGGATGTATACCCGAAAATTTAATTCAATGCCAATTCTAAAACATATCTTAACTGGAATATCTTGAGATTAGGTCCTTGTATTTTCAAACATGTAGGATACATGAAAGAATGCATTCTCTATGCAAACAAATATATTATTGGAGAGTGCAAAATAGGAAAACAAAGTTTGTAGTGGGACCCAAGTAGTAGTATCAAACATGTTACTGGGGGAAATCAAATATATCACATCTATACTTGATAGCAAGACATTTTATTAATCCTATTTTTCCATATTATTTCTTGGTTATAAACGTTTTATTTTGTGTCTTAGATTGTTTAATTACTTTGGTATATATCAACATATACTTATTCATTTATGTGGTGGTATATGTAGGCTCTTAGGGATGCTTTATCAAGGACATTTTATGAAGATTTTAGCATAAAATATACTGAAATATTTGTTTATGATGGGGCAAAATGTGAGGCAAAATGTGATATTTCTTGCCTTCAAATGGTTAAACTTCTTGTTTATGATAGTTTAAGTTCTTTTCTCAAACCAATTTTTGTTTGTTGATACATGGTAGTGTTCTAGAGTGTATCCATAAGATATCTTTCATGAATTTTGGGTTCTTAATAAGGGTAACTATGTGCAATATATATCATGATAGATACATTATGGAAACTGCTAGTATATGTGTGTGCAATCTGTATATATTTTTTTGATGTAGGAGCACCTTTGAAAACTTTGTGATACGCCCATTAAATAGTGAATGCGCAGATGAAAATTTAGAAGTGAATAGCCATGGTAGGAATGTTTGAAACCTATGTGTATGTTAAAGTGGATGTGTGAATTAGTATACATATGTGTGCATTATTTTGTTTAAGGGGCATATCATATGAGACACTGTGTTCAACATATTACATAAACAAGTTGTACACATGATAAATAGTTTTGGATCATGTATTCATGAAGGAAAAAGACAATGTTAGTGGGGACATTGTTGTAGAATGTCAAGAATCAAGACCAAACGACTTGGCAGTGAGAGAAGATAGAAAGGAAACTATTTATTGTATAGTTTGATCTAGTCAATTAGATAATAATATAAAAGGCATTAACAATTCCTCTAAAGCAAGGGAGAAATAAAAGAATGTGGAAGGATAGGGGGTTCCCTTTATAGAAGGAAATGTAAGGTCATTGTGTTAATTGGTGGAATGCCTGCATGGTCTATGGCTTGGCATTATTTTTTATGTGTGGCATTAGAGTGTGTATTGGATACTTAAAGTATAATAATTGGTTGTGTTGTTGTGCATAATAATTGGTATGTGTTATGTGTTCTATGAATTTTAACGAGGATAAACAAATATTTCCTATGCTCAAGTAAAGTTTTTAATGATATATTTGTAGATGATGAGTGTGATAAATTCTCATGTTTGAAAGATTGAGTAAGGTGAAGCTTGCATATTAAATTGTTGATTGTTTACACAAAGTATATTTTTTGTATTGAGATATGTATGTTTTTGAAAGGTTCCTTGTTTACCATGATTGTAGTTTATTACTCTTGTGAATGAAAATGATGTTAAGAAGAAGATTTAGCCACACTGCTTGTGTAAATAGTCTACCTATAGCAAAGATGATAAAAAAGACTCATACTCCTTAAAATCATCCCACTCATCCAATTTTGTTGACATAAAGATAGATAGATCCGATACAATAGATAGATAGCATAAAATCACTCCTTCATAAGATAAATAAGATAGAATAATTTTGTTGACATCCAAGCTCTAATGCTTCTAAGATCCTCCACTAAAGAATCAAAATCAAACAATATAATATAATAGAGCGCCATTAACTTTCTAAAAAAATCAAACATTTTTTTAATATTTACATTTTCGGTGCTCTTTATGTAATTATACGCATCGATGAGGTGTGTTATTATATTTCCATAGCACCCAGATCTTCAAAAAAAAAATTTAAAACTTGTGTTCACTATATGGAGCTATTTATATATAACAACGTACCAGTAGCGGCGTGTAAATATATTTATAGAGCACTGATTGAAAAAAATATTTTGATGGTTTCAATGGTAGTGCATTAGTTTACTCAAAAGCACAGTGTATGATGTGTTTGTTTTTATGTTGACGCACCATCAATGGCGCATTCATTTTTTTAGTCGACACCTATTATCTGTGTGCTATGTGTATACCTTAGAGACTAATATTAATGGTGTCAACAAAACTAAATAAATGCACTACGAATATGTTTTATGCTTTTCAAAAAAATGAAAATTTCAAGCTAATTTTGATTTTTAATCCACTAAAAAGGTAAATGAGAATGTAATAAAGAAAATACATAGACTCTTATTGTGGAAATTAATCCCAAGTTGTAGTTCAATTGCACTCACAAAATTGTTAGTCAAGCATGCAAGATACACTCAAAATGGAGACTGATTATGGTGCATAACATAAAATTCTATTGATTAAGTTCACATCAGACAAACTTATGTCAAAATAGGCTTCTCAAATATATAATTACATCAAAGACTCTAAAGAATAAGGATGCTATTCGAATCAGTACAAAATCAGACTTACTAAACTAGTTAAAATCCCCCATATGCGCATAAAGCACTTTCCAAACCAGTCAATATGCTCACGACTTGGATGAATGAGTTGGTACAGCTGATAAGTGAAGGAAAGTGGAAAAACTCATGCTTTTAGGAGATAATAAGGAGGGTGAGCTATGACAAAAACTAGGCAGTTGCCTTAGACTAGCTTTCACCTTTTGCTTTAAAAGCTACTGAAAAAGCAGAAAGCACTAAATAAATCAAGAAAGTGCACTTGCTAATATTGGACAGTCTATGGGTCATCAAAATCTTATCCATAATATTTCCAACGCTCTACTGAAGGAATTTTAGGCAAGTTTGACCACATAAATGCAAGTAGATGCCAACTAGCTGGTGTAGGACCTAGGAATTTAATAAAAAAGATCGAATTTATTATCCTAAGTATGTGAATTTATTATCCTAAGGATTAATACAGGGTTCTGGAATTTACCAATGGAGTTGATTGCGCTTCTTTAAGCTTAACTCCTGAAAGGAAAGGAGTCTTTCTTATCTTGCATTCCTTCATGTTGAAGTTTTTCAGAAAATCTAAAGCATACTTAGACTTATGCATTTTGATTCCAATATCTTATTGAGAAATTTGAAGCCACAAAAATTGGCTTAACAACCCCAGATCGATCATGGAGAAAGCATGGTTCATTGCATTCTTCAAGGAGGAAATTTCTTTCTTGGAGATTTCTATGATCATAAGGTCATAAACATATAACACAATAATGATTCATGAACCATGAATCAACTTCAAATAGATAGTTTGATCAAACTTGCATCTACTATAGTTCAGTGATAACAAAAAGCCAACAATCTTGGCATACCAAGCTCTAGGAGCTTATTTTAGCCCATACAATGATTTCTTCAACCTGCACACAAGAGATAGATTAGTTAAAAAACCATCTGGATACTGTATATATATATATATATATATATATATATATATATAATTGCAAATCTCCATGCATAAAGGCACTTTTCACATCCATGTGATGTATCTCTACTGCCTGGAAGCTACAATGGCCAAAACTAGTCTTATGGAGTCCATGTTTGTAACTGGTGCAAAGGTCTCATTGTAGTCAAGCCGTGGACTTGGGAGAATCCCTTGGCCACTAACCTTGCCTTATAGTTAATAGGAGAGCCATCAACAACAAACTTTGTCTTGAATACACATTTTCACTTGACTAGATTTCACCTTTACCTTTCTTCTTATGGGAATGCTTCTTCTTGGAGTTTGATGACTCCTCATGACACTTGGAATTGTCTCTTTTTTTATTTGGAGGATTCTTGGCCTTATTATTTCCTTTGGAATCCACCTTGGAATCTTCGGCAACCAAAACTTGATCTTTGGAAGGTTTGATGGTGCCCATCATTACCAATTTGTCTTTCTCTCGAGTCAAGGATTCCATGAAATATGCCAATGAATGAATCTTTGAGGTTCGAGCTGTCAACTTGGTGGCATGGAAGCTCAAAAAAAATACTGAGTAGTAAATGCCAAGCTTTGAAATAATTTCCAAGACTAGTTGATCATCTTCCTTATCTATACCACACTATTTTAGTTGCAAAACTAATGATTTGAATTTGGAGAAATAGACTTGCAAAGACTCGAAGCTGCTTGGACTCAGTGAATTCATCCCATTCTCTAGTTGATGACCCCTCATTTTATCAGTATTCCCAAATAAAGTTTGAAGCTTCTCCCATACTTCATCTTATGATGACAATCCATCAATATGGAAAATAAGGTCTCTGTAAATGCTGAGACATAAGAGACCATACGCCTCATCTCTCCTATTATGCCATTTGATTTTCTTTGCTATTTCATTAGGATTGCCTTCAGTTTCCATGGTCACTCTGTAGAGGCATTTAATCCTCATCAGAATCTCCATCTGTTCCTTCCATTCGAAGTAGTTGAACGGAGTCAAGATGATACTATGAGATTGATCCATTCCTCAACAAATGTGCCCTTGAACAGACAAAATGTGCTCCCAGTGATTGATATCAACCCTGCAAAAAGAAATAGAGGAGGATACCAATCGAGCTACCAAGGCTCTGATACCATGTGGAAATTAATCCCAAGATGTAGTTCAATTGCACTCACAAAATTGCTAGTCAAACATGCAATATACACTCAAAATGTAGACTAAATATGGTGCATAACATAAAATTCTATTGATTAAGTTCACATCAAACAACCTTATGTAAAAATAGGATTCTCAAATATATAATTACATCAGAGATTCAAAAGCATAAGGATGTTATTCGTATCAGTACAATAGTTGGCTTACTAAACTAGTCAAAATACCCCATAGATGCATAAAGCACTTTCCAAACCAGTCAAGATGCTCACGAATTGGATGAATGAGTTGGTACAGATGATAAGTGAAGGAAATTGGAAAAAATCATGCTTTTATGAGAGAAAATGAAGGAGGGTGAGTTGTGACCAAAACTAGGTAGTTGCCTTAGACTAGCTTTCACCTTTTGCTTTAAAAGTTGCTGAAAAGCATAAAGCAATGAATAAAGTAGGAAATCTCACTTGCTAATACTGGACAGTCTATGGGTTGTTATAATATTATCCATAATATTTCCAAAGCACTACTAAAGGAATTTTAGGCAAGTTTGACCACATAAATGCAAGTGGATGCCAACTAGCTAGTGTAGGGGACCAAGGAATTTAATCAAAACGATTAAATTTATTATCCCGAGCATGAGAAAGTGTTTCGATTATTCCAGCACCCTGTATTAATCCCGAATGATGTAAAATATCAGAAAAATATTAGAGATATATGACCTAGCAACAAGGCTTAGTCACCTTTTACATACTGCTTGTCCATACAAAACAAGGAAAGAGGCAAAACCACAAAGGGAAAAATACTCCCTTAAATATGGACATGAAAAAAACTATATGAAATATGGTCTTTAATCTGTCTTCATCACATGATAAACTATCCACAGTAGTGATTTGAGATTGTTGAAATTCCTCTCGGAAAACACCTTGATGAAAATGTCTGTTGATACCAGTTTTGTCACTATTCTTGTCCTGTAATTTGCTTTTTTGGCATCTATTTTGTCACCTTTTCTACATACCTCTTGTCATACAGCTTATCATTCAGCCCCAGGTATGAATGAATTTGGAATTTATGCAAGTCTTGGTTTGTTTTTATTATTTCGTGATTTTACTAAGTAATTCTGTTATAATTGGAGATATGTCTGATATATGAATTTGTTTTGTAGATCATAGTCTTTAAACAATCCAACACTAGAAACCCATTCACGATAGATATGCATAGATCATATCCAGCTTTCCATTCAGTCTTCCAATCAGCCCGCGCGCTGTTAGTCGACATATTCCCAACTGATTAAAGTGCAAAATGGTCTTTAGCTGTTCTGTTGTCCGTGTGTTTGATGTTACAATGGTCCTTTCTCTGAGAAGGCTCAGCATCCTTCTTTCTCCATTCAACACCACAATCCAAGTCCACGTCAATGAAAATCTATACGCCGTATTACACGTGAAGAGAACCAACGCGCGAGAGAGAAGGAGGAACACTGTGCACTGTCGTATGGTTGTTTGTTCGCTATAAAGATCGACTATTTTAGGAGTGGTCAACCATTGTAAGGGTTGACCCACTCATCCTTGTAAACATTATATATAGTCACCTCTAAGTGAGAGCACAGTTAGTTAGCTAGTTTGTAAATATGTCAGTCAACATTAGAGAAGAATCTCTGTAAAAAATTTGTTCTGAATGTTAATATAAGTTCTATTTTCGCTACGCATACATGTTCTTGTTCCTATGAGTGATTGATTGAAATTCCACCCTGATTCCTAAGAGGGCCCCTCAACAACCAGTGGTCTCCATTCGTGTGTGTGTTCTTGCTATCTCCTTTCTTGCAGATAAGTAGTTTCTATTTCTGTTTTATTTATACAAATTGGTTTCCTGTTAGTTGATATTGTTCATTTCTTTGTTTCCTGTAGCATATATTTCATTATGAGTAATGTTGTGTTGATAGTATAGTTTCTATTTCTGGAATTAAAGTAACTGGTCACACGTAGTTTGTTTTTAGTTTTCCTTTCAGTTTTTCTTCCAGTTTCCTTTTCAGCTTAATATCAAATGTCATGTTTGCAATTAGATAGAATTTAGTTAATTTAGTATCCTAGGTTTAGTTTGTAGTTAGAATTAGTTATGTCAATTCAGTTTAGCTATGAATTAGTTTCAGTTGTATTCCAGTTTGTTTCATTTCATAATAGGGAATAGTCTCTTTACAACCATAAATTAGTACCAATAATCTCTTTGTTATTTCAAGTATTAACTAGGTTCAATTACTATCATTTATGCATCCTATTCTCATATGCACAAAATCAACTGATATTTAGATCATCTAGGCCATTTATTTCCTAATTTCCATTGTTTTCCTCATACGAATTGTCATTCGGACCGTCCGTTCAGACTGCCATTCGACCCTTCATCCAGCCTTTAATATTTCCCACTATGTTTTAAACTTGTTTAAAGTTCTGTTTCTTTGGATTTTGAATTATGTCCTGTTTTGCAATTAGACAATGATTATATTTATAATTAGGACCTTAGTCTAGATCATTTAAAGTATCTATCAAGTTCCATCCCAATCTTTCACTTCCTTTTACCTTAGTATGTGTTGAATTGTGTTTGGTTTTGTCTCTTTTGTTTCTGATTTCTTCATTCATTACTGTTGTAACGTTTGGTAATTATATATCTCTATCTTAGTTTAATTTATCTTTGTGTATATTGAATTTAGGATTAAACATGCTAATTTCTAGAGAAACACGCCAGTACTTTGTAAATTGATCATAGCATAGGACCTGTTTTCTTCATTGTGTGGTTATTGAAAAGATTCATAGAATAGGACTTAGAGGTGTTTTCTTTATTAAGTTTTCTACTTGTTTCTAAGTCACATTTTCCTCACATGTGTTCCATATAAGAGAAGTATACCTTTAACTTTCAAGTAATTACTAAAATAGTTTTTTTTTTAATTAATAGATTAGTTGTTCATAATATCGTTTTTCGTTAAAGTCATTTGCTTATGGAATAAATCACAATATTTACTATCACCTATAATTGGACACTCATTAGTTTTCATATATTTGTGGAAGTTAAGTTAGATCTAAACCCATTCAGTTTCTTTGCTTCTTTCAAAAGCCATTTTGATACACCTCCTTCTCAAATACTAATAACCATGAATGCATATCCTCAAAACAATCGAGAGTGGAGCTAGATAAATTGGTTCAATCACTGTATATTTGTCAAACTGCCTGTATAGTTTAGTTATTGGGTTTCTTAGATTAATTAAATAATCATAATATTGTATTAAATAACATAATCTTTTGTAAGAGTTCTAAATCTATTCTAAACATTTCTAATTTACAGATTAATAAGCATAATAGTCAGTGCATTATAAAGGAGTAGTTTACTTTCTTAAAATAGTGTTATTTATAAAATACATAGTTAATGGTTGATAGAGTAGAGTAGTATAGCTTGATATTGCTTTAATCTAGTAAACGTGTCCTAGCCTAATTACCTTAGTAGGTGATTTTCTAGAGTTTGACTTGGTTTTTCATTTTGAAATATCTTTCATTCTTTTCTTTATTAAAATATTTCCACGACACCTTAGGAATCCTTCTACCTTCGCATATATTTTGTATTAGCTCTAGGATTACAAACCTCAGTCAATAATTGAATATTTGGTGAATTAATTAAGACATTATAAAACCCAACATTTTTGGCGCCATTGCCGGGGAGTTGTTCTGTAAGGTAGAATAAGTAGAATCCCCTTATGAAGTTTAGCAATAGGCTGGCAGCAGGGGAGTGGTAAGACGAGAGGTAAGAACCTGCGCATCTGCTATAATAGGCGCCCCCAAATCTAGCAGTAATAGTGGTATTATAGGATTTATTTTTAGTTTAGCTTTTCATGAACATACATAGAGATTCGAGGGGTAGATACGTTAGAACTAGCTCCTAAAACCTTGTTAAAATTCTTACTAACCTTTATCGGGGACGAAATACCCCAACCACTAACTCAACAGAAATGTATCAGAGAACCCACATAGGAAGTAGTTCTAATTGGAAACCTAAATACTTTATAGTAGAAACCATAGACGATGAAAAAATCCTGGCAAGTAAACCTAAAGACCCCATTTCTGAAGAAGTTCAATAAGGTTAGCCATTGGAAATCCTCAACCCTTCACTAGTGCAGAAACCAAACGATACAACTTTCTCGTTAGTGGGGGATCCTAAATTCGTTAATTTCATTGACCCTTCTCAGGTATAGGCTCTCTTTGGAAGCTCAACAAATACAATTATTTCATAGATTGAAAACTCCACAGTAGTACCTACCATCTATATAGAACTTAACAAAAACATAGTTGATCATAGGAAGATCTCCCCTGAAAAAGAACATTGGGACGCCCCATTATCGCCTTGGAAGGAGCCTCCTAGGTACACACTCTTTAGGAATCAAACCTACATGGAGAGACGGGGAGGGAATGAAGATCATGACGAGGTTAGAAATGATGAAGGGAAGGATAAAATCGAACTAAAACTACCTTCGGGTTCCCTATTTTAGACACTGCATAGGATGTAAATATGTAGAAAATCCCTACTTCCTCCTTACCTACTTTCTATGGGAAGAGAAATGAAGACTCGAACACAATTTTGTTCGAGTTTGACATCCTCTGTAGAAGTTATAACTATCTACAAGATGCTCAGAGATTAAAACTTTTCCCTGTTACACTAAAAGACTCTACTTTAATATTGTTCATGGGATTAGGAGAATATAGTATCAGGACTTGGGAAGATATGAAAACTACATTCTTGCCGAAATATCAAGAGTATTGCAAACCCAGAGACTCTCAAAAATAATATTTTTAAGATACAACAACTCGAAGATGAGAACTTGGAAGATTACCTCGAAAGATTTATTTATACATTACATAAATCTAAACATAATGACCTTTGAGAAGATGCAATACGAACACTCTTCCTTAAAGGGATCTCAGAAGACTTGGTAGAAATCCTTAATCTCATGGAATCTTGCGATGTCTCCCACAAATCCTTCGCACAGATTAGGGAGATGTGTAGAAATTACTTTAAAAGTAGGGGGAAAGTTGGGAGAAATATTCGAGAGCCTTATAATAGAAATCCAAAAGGAAATACTCCCAGTTCAGGAGGAGTCACAAGGATAGAGTTAGGAAACCTATTGGAAAACTTAAAAATCGATATTTTAGGAGCAATGGGTTCCCAACTAGATGCATTACAAGTTAAGACAAATCAAGAAGAGGAATGTGTAGCGATGATAATTTTCTATCCAAGATGCAGGACTAAACATCCTCTATGGGAATGCCCATTAAACAATATCTCCGTATGTCACATTTGTACGGAGGAGCATTCAACAGACAATTGCCCATCGTTTCCTAGGTTACAAGCCATATATAAGAGTGGGGACATTGGTGAAACATCTAGGAGGCCTCCTTGGCAACCAAGTGTGGAAATTGAACCCAAGAGATAGAACAATTACACTCACAAAATTGCTAATCAAACATGCAAAATTAACACCAAGACTGAAATTGGAGAATAACACAAATATGTATTGAGTAAGTGTACAATAGCCAACCTTATGAAGTAATAGGCTGCTGCAATATATAATTACATGAGAGATTTGAATGCATAAGGATGCCATTTGAAAAGGTCAAAAAGCGGGATTACTAAATCTAGTCAAATCCCCCATATGTGCATAAAGTAGTTTCCAAATCCACCAAGATGCTCACGAATTGGCTAAGTCAACTAGGCAAGCTAATGAGGGATGGAAAGAAAACTTGTACATGATTTTATTAGGAGAAAAGGAGGGAGGATGATGTGGGCAAAAAACAAGTCAACTACACCTAGTCTGGCTTTTCCTTTTTCCTTAAATCTCAATAAAATAGGCAGCTTTTAAGAAAAAACATAGATGCACTTTGGAGGATAGGGAATAAAGTAGACATGCTAAAATGGGTTTCCAGTATGTTTCCCAAGCACTCCATGACTCATTTTTGGCATGTGTTGACTTCTAGGACATGTAGAAGGCAACTAGCATAGAGTGGAATCTAGGAAACTAGGTAATAAGACAAAAAATATTTAATTAATGTCTAAGATAGGTAACTATGGGTTGATTATTCTAACACCCCCCCTTAAGCCTGAATTTATGAGTAAATATCAGAAAACTATAGGGCCTAGCAACAAGGCTTAGTCACCCTTTACATACTATTTTTCCATACAACCAAGGAAAGAGGAAAAAACCTAGTCACAGGAAAATCCTCCCTTAAACATGGATAGGAAAACAAAATTTGGAAATATTGTCATCAATCATGCTTCACAGCATGATCAGCAATCCCCAATAGTGATTTTAGATTGCTGAATGTCTTCTCCCAAAAAACTTTCGTGAATATGTCTGCTACTTGTTCTGAAGATGCACAGAAGAGTAGATGAATGGTACCATCATGCACAAGTTGTCTGATGTAGTGCATATGGATCTCAATGTGCTTGGTTTGCTATCTCTGAACTAGATCAATGTAGATTCGAATGGTGCTCTAATTATCATCGTAGATAATAGTTTAAAACTCTGATTCGAAGCCACATTCTCCAAGTATTCCCTACAACCACAAACATTGAGTTGCTTCATTTATAAATCCTCTATACTTTGCTTCTATAGATGAGAGTGCTATGGCACTCTGCTTCTTGCTTGACCAGCTGATTGGTCCTTTTGCAAGCATGAACACATATCCTGATGTTGACATTTGATCTGTGTTGTCACCTGCCCAATCACTGTCAGTAAACCCAATCAAATCAAAATAAGATTTTGCTTTGTAGAAGATCCCATGAGTTCTTGTTCCTTTAACAAAGTTTAGGATCCTTTTGGCTGCTCTCTAGTGGATCTCATGAGGTTGATCCATGTATCTTGAAGCCACACTAACTACATAATATAGATCAGGTCGAGTGTGTGTAAGATAAAGCAAATACCCAATCAACTGTCTATACATTGTATTATTTACCATAGGAGAAGAACCTGCTTCTTCAAGCTTAACTCCTAAAAGGAAGAGAGTCTTGATTGGCTTGCAATATTTCATGTTGAACTTGTTCATCAAATCTAAGGCATACTTGGACTGATGTACTTTGATTCCATGTTGGGATTGAGCAATTTCAAAACCCAAGAATTGGCTCAACAATCACAAATCTGTCATAGAAAATGCATGGTTCATTGCATCCTTCAAGGAGGCAATATATTTCTTTGAACTTCCTATAATCAGAAGGTCATCCACATACAAGAAAATAATCATCAAAGAACCACGAATCAACTTCAAATAGACATTAGGATCAGACTTGCATCGAACAAAACTCAATGCCAACAGAAAGCCATCAATCTTGGCATACCAAGCCTTGGGGGCTTGCTTGAGCCCATACAATGATTTCTTTAACCTGCACACTAAATATGGATTAGAAAAAAACCCTTCAAATTGCTGCATGTAAATCTCTTTAGTGAGATATCCATTTAGGAAAGCACACTTCACATCCATGTGATGTACCTCCCACTGCTTCGAAGCTGCAATGGCTAAAGCTAGCCTTATGGAGTCCATCTTTTGCACTGGTGTAAAGGTTTCATTGTATTCAATACCATGTACTTGTGAGTAGCCCTTGGATACCAATATTGCCTTATATTTAAAATTTGAACCATCATCATCCAACTTAGTCTTGAAAACCCACTTACATTGAACTAGCTTCCTCCCTGGGGGAAGATCAACCAGTTCCCAAGTGTTGTTCTTCTGGAGCGAGCTGAATTCTTCTTTCATGGCTGTTTTCCATCTTGGATCATGTGCTGCATATTCATATGTCTATGGATCTGTTTCAACCATTAGATATCACTTCTCATAAAATAAAGGATCTTTCACACAAAGGGCACTCTCAAACTAAGATCTAGTCCTCCTAGTGTCACTAGGATTTCCAGCTAGTTCCCAAGTTGGACGAATGGTCTTTTCTGCCCATTTTGGTCTTGTAGGAATGTCAGAATCTGCAATCAAATCATCATTATCAGACATATTAGAATCAACAAACTCATTAGTCTCTCCACTTACAATCAATGGATCTGGTGGTGAAAAAGACTCTCAAACTTCAACTGCTACTAAAAGCTCTTCTTGGAACTGAACACTTCTTTCAATGAAAGCTTTGTTAGTGCTCAACTTGATCAGCTTATACCCTTTTGAATCTTCAGAATACCCAACAAATAGGCACTCTTGGCTTTGGGGCTGCAAATCCTTTCTCTTTTCAGTTGGAATTCTAGCCCAAGCTTTTGAGCCAAAAATCCTGAAATGGGTCACATCTGGCTTGTGCACACTCCAAGATTTGAAAGGAGTCATACCATCAAGTTGATTATGACACACCCTATTCTAGATGTAGGATGCATAGTTTATAGCCTCAACCCAAAACTTTGGTGGCAAAGTCTTATCCTCCATCATGCAGGTTGCCATCTCCTTCAGTGACCTGTTCTTTCTCTCAGCAACACCATTTTGCTATGTTGTGTAAGGGATCGAATGCTGCATCTAAATACCTACATATTTACAATACTAAATGAACTCAGACTTGACATACTCACCACCATTTTCATATCTAAGGATCTTGAGTTTCCTCCTAGACTGGTTTTCAACCAAGGCTTTAAAGACTTTGAAGAGGTCGAAAAATTCAGGCTTATGATTTAGGAAGTGAACCCAACAATACCTAGAAAAGTCATCTATGAAGGTCAGTGCATATTTGGCTTGACTCATGGACATATGAGGAAATGGACCAGCAATGTCACTGTGGATCAACTCAAGAGGTGTAGAGGTTCTTCCATGACTAGCTGTCTCATATTTGTGCTTTGGGTGTTTTCCTAGGATACAACCTTGACAAAATCCCTTAGAAAATTTGATCTTTGGTAACCCTATGACCATATCTTTTTCACTCAAATAAAAAAGATACTTGTAGTTAATATGGCCAAATATTTCATGCCAAATCTTGCTTGCCTCATTAGCATGAATTAGAAGAGCTGAGGGGTTTGAGTAGGGTAGAAAATGGGAAAACATGTATACCTTTGAAGTGTGATCAACAACACATTTGGCTATGAATTTACCATTCAAAATCTCAGTGATTTCAACATCATCAGGGGAGAAGATGACCTTCTTTAGAGACCCAGTGTGAGTCATCTGATACATTGACAAGAGATTAGAGGAAAGACCTGGAACATACAACACATTATTGAACTTACCATGGTCAATATCAATCCTTCCCTTCCCCAAACTGTCAGTGAGAGAGTCATCTCCCAAAACTATGGGTGGACCTTTTGACATGTCAAGAGAGGAGAATGTCTCTTTTGTTGAAACGATATGTCTAGAAGCTCCAAAGTCTATGATGAAGCTAGGTGAGCTTGATGTGCCAGCAACCAAGGCATGTACTCTTTCTCTGTCCTCTGAATTTGATCCTCCTTCCCTCTTCTTTGAGCAATCAGGAAGGGAGATGTTATTCTTCTCCAGGGGTTGGGTCAGCATGTCAATTTGCTTCTTCATACAAGAGCTCTCAAGATGATAGCCCTTACTGCAGTATGCACACTTGCTCATTTCTCCTTTGTTCTTCTTCTTCTAGGAGTTCTTCTTGGAACCTTGGGGCTCCTCTTGAGACTTGTTCTTGTCTCTCTTTTGCTCAGGTGGATTTTTAGAATTTTTCTTGCTTTTTGAATCCACCCTTGAATCTCTAGCAACCAAATCTTGGTATTTGGAAGGTGTAACTAGTAATAGTAATATTTCACCTTTTGCGGACAAAAGTTGTTCCTCTGGTTTGAATGGTTCAGATCCAGAACAAATGAGTGAACAAAAAAGGATGAAGACCTTCCCTAGATGTCGTAGACACCTGGAATGCTGCTTTGATAGTGAACCTGTGTACCTACAAATAGATCAAACATGTAAACACATCAAAGTTACCAGAAAATCATCTACTTATCCATGTTAGTGACTAAGGAATCTAACAACATGTACATGCGAAATCAAAACAACAGTAATGTGGGACGAAAATAGGCTTTACATTAAGATGTATGGAGAAGTTTACAACCAATGAAGCCTTAGTGTCAACATGCATCTCCACAAGACAAACACTTCATCCCCATAAGCTCCAACTTTGCTCTCTATACTCTCCAATGGCTTGGGCCAAGTGGTCAATCCAACAACATAACAATACCTCTATAGTTCTCCCCCTCAACCATGGACATGAGCTTGTATTTATAAGGCTCAATGGATAGGAATGGTTGAGAGATTTGTGGATGAGGTGGCCTCTAATATCCTATGATGGGGGATCTCGAGCTCAACTGACCCACAATGATAGGAACAAGGGAGGAAACGAGGCTCATGATCTAGAAGCCTCGAGAAACTTCTCTTTTTTCCATTTTACCTAGGGTACCGCTTTTCTTAGCTTATGACAGAGCAGTTTAGATGAGAAACGCTTATGGGTCAAAGGCCACAGGCAGTGGCACTGCTTATGGCAAACATGATATAGGCGTTGTGAGCAAGGTACTGCTCAAGGTTCATAGGGAAAGCGCAGTGCTGAGTATTTTCATGTAGAATTGACAAACAACATGGGTTTCCACTCTAAGTGCTAGGATTAAGGGCAAACATGTAAGTCAAAGGTATTATCACATGATGGTGACAGGATTTGGGTATAACAGAATTCCCCCGAAAGCGTGAGTCTTAGAGGGATACGATAAATGAGAGCTTTGAGAGAACAAGTTGTTGCTTCGAGCTGAAAATGTCAGCTCGATCGGAGCATATTGTCAAGTAGGCATCTGTAGTACATCAATATTTTTGACTCATAGACACAAGTAACCAACTCATGGCTGCAGACCAGTACAAGGCAGATCCATGAGAGGAATAAACAAGCATGGCTACTATAATATAGCATAGATCCATGTGATAAGGGACACAAACTTGGACATGGATACCAGACATACAACGTAGATTTATTTCATACAGATGCAAATTTGAGCATAGCCACGACCATACAAATGTGGATCCATGATAGATATACAAAACTCCATCGCAACCTGGGGAAAAGCAATGAGCGCTTAAAAAATACCCAGGGTCTTCGTCTCCTCTTCCGCAAAGTATGATTCTATCCATGTGATTACAATGATCTGAAATCGAACATGGTAAAAACCACTTGATTACTGGCCAATGATGTGAACCGTTAACAAGTGTGAGGGAGATCACCATTGATGTCAATGATTCCCAAGGTACCCTAGCACAATCTACTGAGTGTGAATAGATGTCCTAATGTCGAACAACCAGTCAATTCTATTGATGAAAGGTCAATGATGTGAACCTATGTCGAGAGCGAGAGAATTTTTCATTAAGGCATACAGATCTCAAGGTACTAAGTTTTTGTTTCTAAGACTATTTCTCGGATGATGAGTTGATGTTGATGGGATTAGTCTCATCGAAGGAGGGCCATGATGAGTCCCACATTGACAACATGAAACTCAGAACATAGTTCTGGAATGATGTGAATGTAGTAACCATAGGACTGACTCAAAAGTACTGATACAGATACCATTTTGACTGTAGAGAAAAAACTTCTTCAACTTCCCTTTGAACATTGGGCGACATGACAAAAGACTTGGCAGCATGACTAAACAAGACAAACACACAGTGCGATAGTGGACAATGCATTCTTTTGAAAGACTCAAAGGATTGGCATGACTCATGAAATTGGATCGTCACGGAGATCAGCTAAATACCCAATTGACTGAAATGATATGCAGACAAGTGCCATGTTCATAGGTAACGACAAACTACTGCCATTTACTTGCAAAAATGATTCCCTTCCCATTTTCCCCATCATGATCAATGAGTGCCTCTTTTCGATTTTATGAGTTCAAAGAGGGTAACAAACACTCGGTATAGCTTGTCCAAAGACAAGTCTAAAATCATATGTTTTACGAACCTGAGAGAGGAGGGGTTCGTTCCCAAAAAGAGGTCTCTCAATGTTTAATTTAATAAGTCCAATGAAAGAAAACTCGATATCATTCATGTTTAGAGAGTCTGAACGACCACAAAAGAAGACTCCAAAGGGGTTATTTTTCGTATGATTTAGTCCCTAAGGCCCGAAAAAGTGTAAAATCATACCTTAGAGAACTCTTCCAGTCATGGTTGGCTGGAGTGTTCATTTTTCGTAAATAGTCTATCCAAACCAAAAAAGAGATAACCTACCATCGGAGAGACGACTCTTCAAATGCTTTAACGAGTGTGAAGAAGACAAGATCGCTCGACAATCTTTTCGTATTTAAGGAGCCTGAAAAGAGTTTAAAAAAGATTCCATTAGGTCTCTTTTCGCTATGAGAGATTTTACGAACCTGAAAAGGATCAAAAACGGACTTGGACCTTTGATATTGGGTATCGAGAGCGTGATCAAAGTGTCGTAATAACCCTCAATGACTTTTTCCGTTTTATGGTAGTATGAAAAAGTAAAAAATGAACTCCCAAGACTTTACTACTACTGTTCTTCTATCCTGCAACAACTCAAAACAAGTGTTAAATGCACCAATAACGTCTAACATTAAGGGATTACGACTGATAAATTTTGAGTAATAAGCGATTTTAAATCAAAACTATAGCATGTCTAACCCAAAAATGTGTATAAAAGTCATGTAAAAAGTGAAAAATCAAATCATTTTACTATTTACCCATAGTGGAGAGCATTTTGAGCACTTTCCTAGTCATATCTTCAGTTGCTGATATCGGAAGTTTTTGCCGTCGAATTTGAGCGTCGTCAGTTCCAGGTAATAGTCCAAACCCTACTCTTCCTTTTCATAGTCTCAATTTTGATTTTGGATGGTGTTTTGGGCTTGTATGGCAAACCTTAAAACCATGGGAATGGGCACTGTACTTATCCCTTGTGGGATACACGGTGCCTCACTAGAACCACGCCAAAAACAAAGCACACAGCCAATGCCACCGCCTATCTTCAATGGCGTACAGATGGTGCCGGCAGTGAAGATATAAAACCATTGACACAAGCAAAACTAGATCATTTCTTTGGATTTAAATGGTTAAGAATGATTCTAATAGGTGTTATGATTGTTTTTCACAAGTTTTTGCTAATAAAAAATGGTGATATGGAAGGAAAGACAACATGATAACGATGACGCTTTCGTCGAAAGGAATGCGGGATGCATAGCCGCATTACGAGACTATGGACTCCTAAAATTCTTTCGGACTCACAGTATGGTATTTTTTGGGTACACAGGGTACTCCCAAAAGACCGAACACCTTGAGCAACTGCTTCACACAAATAGATCAACACACCGATGTTTGTCACATGGTTAAATAGAGATCATGGACCAATTGGGTGTTAAGCCATGGATCAATGGTAGGTATGATCTAAGAGAACTTGAACCTTCGGATCACTCTATGTCTAGAACATATCGTGACTGTCGGATTAGAATATTTACAAATGCATACTAATGCATACTAAAGAAACACACTTTTACCTAACGGATATATTACACAAGTTGATCTTAACTAACTCCTAAGTGTCTATATATCCTAACATCCCCCCTTAAGAACAACTTGGGATAGGATTGAAGGATTTACAAAAGTGACACTATTAGGAGAAGGAAGGAGGCATTAGAGCCTATCCCCCCTTAAGGACACATTCCTGAACTCCTAACATAGACCGAAGTTTAGAAAACTTCGCTTCTGTAAGATACTTGGTGAAGATGTCTGCAACTTGATCATCTATAGGGCAATAGAGAACTTCAATAACACTATCATGCACAAGATTTCTGATGAAGTGCATGTGTAGCTCAATGTGTTTGCTGCACTGATGTAGAACTGGATCTTTGGCAAGCTTGATGGCACTTTGATTGTCACACCAAAGTGGAGTAGGCTACTGCTGCTCGAATCCAAACTCTGAAAGGATCTGTTGAAGCCATAAAGCTTCCTGACTGGCATTAACTATGGCTTGATATTCTACTTCTGTTGAAGAAAGAGCAAGTGCTTGTTGTTTCTTACAAGCCCAAGTGATAGGTCCACATCCCAGACTGAAAACATAACTTGCAGTAGACTTCTGATCATCAGGATCACTGGCCCAATCTGAATCAGTGAAACCAACCAACAAAGGTTTCCCCCCTGTACTGTAATGAATCCCAAACTAAATTGTACCTCGAATATATCGAGTATTCTTTTTGCTGCTTTCTAGTGACTTTCATGAGGAGTTTGCATATAACGAGCAACACGATCAACAGAAAAAGAAAGTTTAGGACAGGAATGAGTCAAGTATAAAAGACTACCAACAAGCTGACGATACAAGGTGGCATCTACTTCAGGGGAAGTACAAGTGGCAGAAAGTTTGACTCTAGACTGGAAGGGAGAAGGGGCTGGTTTACAATATTCCATGTGGAAGCGACGAAGAAGGTCACAAGCATACTTATACTGGGAAAGAAAGATTCCTTCTTTGGTTTGCAAGACTTGGAGACCAAGAAAATAATGCAAATGTCCTAAGTCTGACATTTCAAAATTTTTCTTAAGACTGGATTTCACATGGGTTATAAGTTTAGGGTCACTACCAGTAAGGATAAGATCATCAACATAAAGAACAAGTATGATGATATGGTTTCCTACTTTCTTGGTATAGACATTGGGGTTAGAATGACATCTAGAAAAACCATTGTCAAGGAGAAAGCTATCCATTTTGGCATACCAAGCTCTAGGAGCTTGCTTAAGGCCATATAAGGATTTCTTAAGGAGACAAACAAGGCTAGAATTATTCTGAACATATCCAAGAGGTTTTTCCATGTAAATTTTCTCATGTAAATCACCATGTAAGAAGACAGACTTGGCATCCATTTGATGGACTTCCCAGTTATGTAAGGCTACAAGGGAAAGAACAAGGTGGATGGAGTTCATTTTTGCTACAGGGGCAAAGGTTTCATTGTAGTCTATCCCTTCAACTTGGGAAAAACCTTTGGCAACTAACCTTTCCTTAAGTCTTTCAACACTTCCATCTGATCCATACTTCATTCTGTAGACCCATTTACATCTGACAATTTTTCTTCCTTTTGGAAGAGTAACAAGATCCCAAGTATCGTTCGCCATTAAGGAACGATATTCTTCATCAATAGCTGCATCCCGATCTGGATTTCCTGAAGCTTCTGCAAAAGTTTCTGGATCATGATTCTCAGAAATTTGAGACAAAAGAGAAGAGGCCCGCTGAAACTGAGAACGTGTTCGACGTTGATCTCTAGGATCACCGGCAAGATTACAAGCTACTTCACATGTTGAACGGACCCATCGAGGAAGTATTGGTGCTGGTGAAATTGGAAGAACATGAGTAGGCGGAGGTGGATTTTCATCCTCACTTTCATCATTAGAAACTAGAGTTGGAAACCTGTTAAGGAAGCTGGAAGAAGAAGAAGAAGAAGGCACAATCGTTGAATCAAGCTCGCAGGCCAAAGATGGCACACTCACCAAGTTAGGCTCATAAGCTAAGAGATTTTCATCAAATTTAACATCTCTTCTAATGATTATATCATGAGAATGTGGCTGAAGAAGTCTATAACCTTTTACATCTTCAAAATATCCAACAAATATGCACTTTTCACTTTTAGGCTGCAATGCTTTCCGTTTTTCATCCGGAATGTGAGCCCATGCTTCACAACCAAACACACGAAAGTGACTTACATCTGGTTTAATTTTACTCCATGCTTCTTTCGGTGTTATACCCTGTAAAAATTTAGTGGGTGTGCGATTAACTATGTAATTTGCACAATTTATGGCCTCAGCCCAATATTGAAGACGTAGTCCCTTATATTGGATCATACAATTAGCCATTTCTTTTAAAGTGCGGTTCTTCCGTTCAACTACACCATTTTGTTGTGGTGTATATGGAACAGTGTGCTGTTGTTGGATTCCTTGTTCAGTGCAAAAAGTAGTGAACTTGTTGTTAACATATTCTCCTCCATTGTCAGATATTAACTTAATAATTTGATGACCAGATTGTTTTTCAACAAGGGCCTTGTAGGCCAAGAACATGTTAAATACTTCGCTCTTAAGTTTTAGGAAGTAAACCCAAGTGTGTCTAGAGTAGTCATCAATGAAAGTTAAGAAATATTTGAAACTAGAAAAGGAAGCAGATGGAAGAGGGCCACACAAGTCACTATGCACAAGCTCCAAGGGATCCGAGGCGTGCCAAGAGGCACGTCTGTAAAAACTGTCCCGATGATGTTTTTCGAGTACACAACCGGAACAAACACCATCCTTGCAAGATACCAGTGGAAGACCAGTCACCATATTTTCTCTACATAGTTGTTTCCATGAGCGATAATTTAAGTGACCAAATTGCTCATGCCAAAGTTTGCTCAAGTTATCACTATGAGCAACAAAAACTGAAGGAAAAGGTGATGACCCAACGTTGTTAAATTTGTACAACGTGGTAATATCATCAACAGTTCCAGTAGCAAGAATATTTTGAGGATTTTTAAAATCCTTGATTACAACTTGGTGAGGTGTAAACGTCACAGTTTTACCTTCACTTGAATGAGTAATTTGATAGACTGATAACAAATTGCAGGAAATTTTTGGAACACATAGTACATCACTGAAATGACCATTTTCTACTGGAACTGTTCCAAATCCTACAACACTTAGAGATCTATCATCACCAAAAAATATTTTTTGGGTGTTACATTCATGCATAGTAGAAAATATGGCTTTATCCTTATCCATATGATAAGATGCTCCAGAATCAATGAGCCATTCAATTGAAGTAGAAGAAGAGGATGCAGTATAAGAGTAACCAAAAGCACAAAGTGCATGTCCATGAGAGGTAGATTCTGAAGACGAATCTATGCTGATGTGGTGCTTCTTCATTGCTGCTTCCAAGGTTGCCATCTTCTTAAAACACTTAGATTCATCATGATTATCTTTCCCACAAAAATTGTAATGATGCTCAGTCTTCTTTCCTTTTTGCTTGAATCCTTTGTCATTTTTTAAAGAAGGAGCTGACTGAGAGGGTTTGGGACCCTTGTTGTTTTGCTTATTATTGCGAAAATTTTGTTTCTTGGGAGGCTTGGAATTTTCTTTCTGTTGGGACAATAAGGCTTTCCCAGATGTATCTGCATTGTTAATTATTCCAAGATGAATGAGCTTATCTTGTTCTCTAATTAAGGAATCACAAAAGGATTCAAGACTAGGCTCTTGATAGCTGGCTGCAGTCAAGGATTCTTTCATGGAGTAGAATGTAGATAGAAAAACAAAATATGTAGGCCCAATTTTGGAAAGAATATGATAAATACATTGTTTGTCTTATTTCTTAATCTTGCATTCTGCACATAATAGTCTAAGAGTTTTATACTTAGATAAATAATCTTGAATGCATGAAAAATCATTTGGATTCAAGGAAATCAACTCATTCTCAAGTTGATGACCTCGAATTTCATTATGTTTACCAAACACAGATTCCAACTTTTCTCAAGCTTTATCAGGTTCATCAATTTTAGATATGTGGAAACGCAAATCACTAGAGATTGTGATCCCAATCAATCCACGAGCTTCATCACATCTATTTCCCCATTTAATTTTCTTATCATCAACAATGGGTTCTATTTCTTTCCCTGAGGTTATCCTAAAAAGTCCCCTACTTCGTAGAACATCTTCCATACGAGATTTCCATGAGAAACAGTTAGAATTTGTAAGTATAATATCACAAGGGGCAGCCATACTATAAAATAATGGCTGAAAAAAATAGAAAATAACTATCTGGATGCAAAGAGCTAGAAAAAATATGCGGTTTAAAAAAAAACGACACTGAAAACTGATTCTGGATGATGAAGTTATGCTTGATCAAAGAAAATGTTGAAGATGTCCCGAATAGTGACATGACAGATATTAACTTGGACCAACTAAAAAAAAAAGAAGCCCCCTCTTTCCAAGATAAACCTTTGACAATCACTTTTTACAATAAAGTTTCTTTGAAGTGAATCACTTTTGTAGAATAAGTGATGTTCACTTTTACAATAATGTGACTTTTAAATAGTGCGGCAATAAATTAAAAGACTTAAGTGACTCACTTTCATTTTATTTTATTTATGTGAGATGCACTTTTACAATAAAGTAACTTGAAAATAGAAATTGCATGCACTAAAAGTAGCTTGATAAGACTTGAACTTAAGACTTATCAAGGAGCAAAGAAACTATGGACCAAGTGAACTAAATTTAAAAGGTACGTAAAAGTATGGAAAGAGGAAGGGTTTTTTTTTTTTACTCTTCTCTGTCGTTCTCCGTGCTTGCTTGCTTTTCCTGAAAATTACAAAAAAACAAAAAACAAAAACAAAAAAACTTTTTCCACACAATGGGGTTAAATCTTGGTTAGCTTACCTGGAAAGTCTACGTTTTCAATTTTTCTCGTTGTTTCTGATTTGCCGTGATCGCACAAGGTGCATGGCAAAGAGCATACGTAGCCGAGAAGACAAGAAAAAAAAACTTTTACTTACTATTTCTGATTCGTTGTGATCGCACAAGGTGCACGGCAAAGAGCATACGCAGTCAGGGAAGGCAACAGTCCAAGACTAAAACAGAAAATATCTAATAATAAACTAATAAAATATGAGAGATTTAAAAAAACAAATCAGTCACTGTAACATTATACCTTAAGATTTGCCAAAATGGGTGTTTCCGGAGCAAACGGAAACAGTTTTCGGTGAAACGAAAACTGTTTCCAAATGGAAACGACACTCTGGACGCAATGGAATATCTCCCATAGGCCACAAATGCATGAAAAGTCCATAACCAGAAACTATTTCAAACTTTCGGCAACGCCGGTTCCAGATCTTGATCAAAACCGAAAGCGACTCTTCATAAAAGCTCTAATACCATGTTCAGGTACATAGGGTACTCCCAAAAGACCGAACACCTTGAGCAACCACTTCACACAAATAGATCACAGATCAACACACCGATGTTTTTCATGTGGTTAAAACCCTCGAGAGAGAAACAGTCCACGACCCCAGCCAAATAGCTAGGAGCAATTTATTATGCAAAAGAAAGAAAGTTACATATGAGCTTCTCAGAATCGATCTACTAGCCAAATACCCTCTATGCTCTTTAAATAGAGATCATATACCAATCGGGTGTTAAGCCACGGATCAATGGTAGGTATGATCTAAGAGAAGTTGAACCGTCGGATCACTCTATGTCTAGAACATATAGTGACCATCGGATTAGAATATTTACAAATGCATACTAATGCATACTAAAGAAACACACTTTTACCTAACGGATATATTACTCAAGTTGATCTTAACTAACTCCTAGGTGTCTAAATATCCTAACAGGTATCACATGAGCGGTTGCTTGAGCATATACTTCGGATGTGTAATCCGGAGCAACAAGACTTTGAGGTTGGGGCTCATATTCTGACAATGGAGGTAGAGGATATCTACTTCTTGACTGGAATTTTGAGACAGGGTACCCCCATCTTACTGACAGGTTCCTGAGGAGTGGATATTAACACACAAGAGTTGATAGACCGTCATTGTATCCAAGAGACGAGGACATCGGGGAATAAAATCCCCATAAAGGCAGTGATGGATGGACCTCTACAGACTGTCTTGTTTATGATGCAGAGAGTGGCGGGAAGCCAAGGAGTGCACCAGGATTCTAGGGCACACATGCTTTATGCCATAGAGGCCATGGCACCTACAATATTCAACTAGGCGAAAGCCCTGCTTCCGATATTCAAGGATCAATTGACTAAGTGTCGGCAGGGGGAATTGAAGTAGTTCGGTTTTGGTTCCATTCTAGCCTGCTTCTTCTTCGAGCGGGTACCACAGATGAGACCCCAGGTGGTCTTTACAGAGCTGAGAGCGCGGCGGGACCCTTGCATGCAGAGGTGGGTCCAGATTATGGCTCGTACTGGAGTGGGCAGGGGGAAGGTGAAGTTCGGTGACCCATTCTTCAGATGGCTAAGAGATCAGATCCTCATGGTGGAGGATTATGCTTATGCGGCTATGGAATTCAGTGGAGACCCTGATCTACCACTCCCACCTAGCAGATAGTGGGGTGACATCAATAAGAAGCAAGAAACCCTAAAATGGAAATAGTGTTTTTATGTTTTTTAATGTTTTATATTTTTTTATGTTAAGTAATGAGGCCTGAATATTTTCATGCAGACGCTGTAGTAGCACGGCCTGGGGGAGCTTCCCCATTGGATAGATGAGTCGAGGCCCGCTTTGTACTGCAGGGCGATGATGTGACTGGGGAGTTAGAGGAAAACCTGGAGAGGTTGACCTTAGACATCCCTGACGCTTCCATTGATGACCTCCCTCTGAGGTATCAGAGACCTACAACAAGAGTACCAGGTCGGTTTAGCAGACTGCTACATAGAGTAGCCCGGGAAGTGATGTGCTACCACGAGCATCACTAGACATTGTATCCATGAGATATCTAGTGAAAGCTAATAGCTTCAATATTTTGTATGGTGATTTTTACCTGAAATCCTACGTGCCTCAGATGAGGTCTCGTGACCTATTTTTTGTAAACATGTTCATATAATATATATAGACTTTTACATGGTGTTTATATGTCTCAAATGGTGGATGTATTTTACCTGAGTTTTATGTGTCTTTAATTTTTTATTTACAATGAACCATGTTTGATTTTAATGTCATGAATGGGCAATATGCCAATCTAGGATGTAATTAGCTAATGAGTCAACAACTACATTATGTTCCCTAGGGATATGCCTATAAGTGATGGTTTCGAATGACCTTTCTAACAAGCATACCCTCCGGAAGAGGCGGAGAAGCAAATGATTTTTAATGATATAAACATGGTTTAGATGACAAACCATGAGTTGTGAGTCCATTAAGACTACCAGAGTGTGAACATCTTGAGAGGCAGCTTCAATCATAAGACCTATGGTTGCTCAATACTCAACGATGTTGTTGGTAGCGAGACCAATACAAACCGCTCCTAAACTGACCAAATCTTCAGCCAGGGAATAGAGGACCCAAGCAGCTGAGGAAAGATTCAAGGTGTGGCAGCAAGCACCATCAGCGAAGCCATAGAAAGCCATCTACTCTGCATGACCAAAACATGGTATAAACAGATGCAAACACTAAACTCAAAACCATATTGAAAATGCTAAAAGCGCACTGAAAGTCAAGAAATATACATATATACAAGATATTATCCAAGAAAGACCTAGGCATAGTACCTCTTCAAGTACAACCCATTGCGAGGTTGCCCAAAAGGGATTCCATTGTAGTCAATTAGCTCGTAGGCCCCTTTCTCTAAAACTTTAGAAACGATGAAAGGACCGTACCACATGGACTCAAACTTTTATTTCCCTAATTTGTCATATCTCTTGTCGTAAGTCAAAACTAGGTCACCCTCATTAAAGGCATGAGGTTGGACGGATTTATCATACCGTGCCTTGATGCGTTTCTTATGTGCCTCATTAGCCAAGGTAGCATCTCTTCGAGTCTCATCAAGGTTTTTCAAGTACAAAAATATCTCTTCCTCTGCGAAAGTGTCTAGGAGGAGTTCGACGGCAAGTTGTAAGGATGGAATCTGACATTGAATCGGTAAGACAACTTCAAGTCCATAGACAAGCTGGAAAGGTGTGAAACCAGTATATATTTTCACCGAAGTCCTATAAGCCCAAAGAGTGGATAAAAGGATGTGGTTCCAGTTGGATTTATGATCTCCAACCATTCGACGAAGCATAGTTTTCAAAACTTTGTTAATGGCCTCTACCTGACCATTAGCTTGTGGATAATATGGTGTAGAGTTTTCATGGTGAAATCTAGCTTGGCACTTAGTACCTACATCATTTGATTACGGAAATGTGATCCGTGATCAGTAACAGTGGACTACGAGACTCCAAATCTAGCTAAGATATGATTGAACAGGAAGAGAGTGGTAGTCTTACCATCTTCCGCATATGTAGGCATGGACTCATCCCATTTTGTAAAATATTCAACGACTACGATGATGTAACCATGCCCCCCGGCTGAGGTAGGCTTACAATGCATATAATCAATCCCCTATTTGGAAAATGGGCCAACGACAATGATGAGATGTAGTGGAGCGGGATGTGAGCGCTTTTTGGGATAAAAATGTTGACAAGGAGGGAATTTCTTAACAGCCTCATGACAGTCTTTAAAGACTGAAGGCCAGAAATAGCCAGCGCAAAGGATTTTCTGGCCTGTAGCCATCCCAGATAAATGACCGCCACATGCTCCAGAGTGGCCATCATTCAACACATGTTCAGCTTTCTCATGGATGAGGCATCGTCAGAGAATAGAATCAATCCCACGTCTATACAAGGTATCATTCAGGATGAGGTAGTATTTCGCGTGGTGATGGATACGGTGTCGATCGTCACGAGATAGATTTGGCTGAAATATTTGTGTTTGGAGATAAATAAGCATATCTCCATACCATGGGTCAGTAGTGCTTATCAGGAACAGAAATTCATCAGAAAATGAATCAATGGGCTCAGATTCCATCGAAGCACAGGGAATATCACACATGAGCTCAGCAAAGACCAAGGATTTCTTTGATGTGGATTTGGAAAATTCCAGATCAAACTCATGTAGTATGACTATCCATCGAGAGTACTTGCCCCCAAGCACCTGACGAGTCAGGATGTAATACACAGGGTTCTAGTCTGCCAAAGCAGTGGTTGTGCGGAGCAAAATGTAGTGACGAAATTTTTGTAAAGCAATGACCATGGCCAATACTAACTTCTCCACGCATGAATATCGGGTTTCATAATCCATAAGATTCTTACTAGCATAGTAAATCACGTGCTCTTAACCATTGGGATTTTCCTGCACCGAAACCATAGCAATGGTAGTAGCAGAGGCAACAATATACAAGAGAAAGTCCTTTGAATAATTCGGGGGGTGTATCACGGGTGAATGAGTTAGAGCCTGTTTAAGATTATCAAAGGCGTGTTGGGCTTGGTCATCCTAGAAGAATGGAGTGTCCTTCTTGAGGAGATGCATATAACCGTGCGTTTTCTCTGCAAAATTACACACGAAACGATGGAGAAAGTTTTCCTTCCCTTGCAAACTTTGGAGTTCGAGAAGATTGGTTGGGGTTGGTAGAGCTAAAATGGCGGCAATTTTCAAAGGGTCTATCTGGATGCCATCCTTAGAGACCACAAAACCTAACAGACGTCTCAATGTAAAAAACACATTTATGTAGATTGAGCCGTATATTATAATGACGTCATCTCAGGAAAATATCTCTAAGATGACCAGGGTGGTCGTCCCATCGCTGTGAATGAGCAGGGAGGTCGTCAAGGTATGGTTAAACAATATGTTTAATATCATGAAACACATAGGACATCGCACGTTGAAAAGTGGCTCCATCATTTTTCAAGCCAAAAGGTAACTTCCTATACGCAAAGGTTCCCCATGGGAAAAATGAATGTCGTCTTGTGCTGATCGGTGGGTAATATCTCAATCTGATTATAGCCAGAAAATCCATTCATAAATGAGAAGATGACACTTCCAACACAGTTGTCGATAGTCCGATCGATATGTGGAGTAGGAAAGTTGTCCTTGGGACAAGCTTTATTCAAGTCTCTAAAATCGATACAGACTCTAATGGTGCCCTGCTTTTTATTGACATGGACAACGTTCAATACCCATTCCGTCAGGGGTACGGGATAAATAAACCCATCTTTGAGAATTTTCTCTATCTCAGCTTTAGTATCTGCGGCCTTCCGTGGATGGACTTGCCCTAGTTTTTTCCTGACAGGTTTAGCCGTGTGATAGGTTTTAATTTCATGGACCACAATGGATGGGTCTATCCCCGACATTTCTTCATAAGACTAGGAAAAAATATCGTGGAATTCTTTGAAAAGTGACTTGTATGCTTCAGATTCATCTGCTGAGCAGTTCTGCCCAGCGTGAACATGATCGATGGTACCAAGCTTGGCTGATATGTCAATTGGATTGGTCTGAGTAATGTTGCAAAGGTGTCCTTCAGAATCTGTGTCTTGTAACAATATAGGACTTTGAGGTGCATTGACAATATCAATGGAAAACAAGGATGCAAAATCATGGTTAACCGAACTGGTGTTGGGTAGGAACAGGGGTCTATGATGGTCATCCTCCCAAATGGACTCATTCGTATTCATAACTCCATAATGGACTCGTCGGAAGGAAAAGTCTCAGAGAGATAATCCAGAATAGGAAGATATGGTTCTAACCAGTAAGGAAAGTGGTAAGGATCCGAAGCCACCAGATAAAGGTCATTGGAAAGGGTTTGAATGGTGTTGTACATTTCTTCATGTGGAATCAACAATTTTTTTTTCCTTGGGCTCACAATCAAAAGATGCAATCATATTCACTGTCGCCATATCTATGTTAGGAGGAGTGGATGGAAAAATCCCCATAAGGGATGAATCCTTCAACATGCCTACCTCAATCAACTGGTAAGGAGGAGAGGACTAGCCTAACATAGGGATATTATTAGATGTAGAGGTCGTAACATCCGGCATACAGAAATCAAGCTGATCAATGGTAAAAATTATCCCTAGATGTGGAAATTGGACTGTTCGGAATACTGTCAAAGCGACAGCAGTCATGGCATAAAAGCAATTTCTTCCTAGAAGGAGGCTGTAATCTAACGGGGCATCTACTACTACCTGAATAGAAATAGTTTTTCCCCCAAGCTTGACTGCAAGGGATGCTATGAGACCATGGGGTTGGAAACCTCGTCCATCAAAGGCCTTCAGAGTCGTAGGTGACGTTACAAGCTCGGGAGAGCTGATAGCTTTCCAACAAGACAGGGACAAAACCGACGTTGAAGCTCCTTCGTCTAAGATAGTCCTAAATACTTTCTTTCCAACTACTTTCGTGATGATTTGGAAAAAAATTTTGTGAGGTAGTCTAGACTTATAGTTCTCGACATTGAAGTGAATCAAATTAGAATTGTCTGGTTTTAAAGCTCCTAACGCAGTTAACAAGTTTTTGCGTTGTGTAGGACAACTTTGGAGCACTTCCAAGGTAGACATTGCACATGGTGCCTGAGGGAGATCTTCAACTACATTATAAAATTGAGCAGCTCAAGCATTAGGGTTGAAAACAGCCTTCCTAAGAGTACTCTTGGGTGGACACAAAATCATATCGAGAGTAGGCTTCTCGATGGTTAGGGGGACAGTAGACAAGGATTCGGGAGAAACAATAGAGGGAGCTTTCCCTGAAAAAGAATGGACTTCTTTCTTTTCCATTGGTTTGTCATAGTTCTGACTTCGAGTTTGCAGACTAATGGAATCTGAGGACATCATACGAATTTCCTCTGACGAACTAGAGTTTCCATGATTAGACATGTGGTCTATCAGTTGTTGTTGAGAGGGAAAATGATCCATGAGAACTACGGGTGCGGGATTTGTTTTCAAAATTTGGGTGATTTCGTCCCAGTAGGGACACTCTTTTATGAAATGGTCACCTATGCATAGCAGACATGGATATTTTGCTTTTCTTTTCCCTTTATCGTTATCATTGTTGGTTGGTTTTGGGTTCTCTTGTTGGTTTCCAAGTTTTTTATTTTTATTTTTACCTTTATTTTTATTATTGCCAGAGGTTTGAATGCTTTGAATAGGATTAACCTCAGCAGAAACCTTGGGATTCGAAGCAGTAGGGGTGGCAGTCTAGGGTTTCTTGGCATGTTTTGCTGCTGATGTGGACTGGATTGAACCAACAATCCCATCAACAGGGACTTATGTTGGTGGCTTTGCAGGATCAGTGCTTGGGCGAGGAGCTTGAGGAATCAAGTCATATAAAGTTTCGGACTGGGAATAGACCAAGTCTAGATACTGGGCTCGACTAATGGCTTGCTCTTTAGTAACGACACCACACATAGCCACATCTCTAGCAATCGGAGGAAACAAAGATTTGGTAAACTAATCAGCTAATAATTGATCCGGAATATGAGCCTTAATAAGTATTCTCTGCCTTCTCCACTCATGTATATGATCGGATATGTGGGTGGATGTGTTCTATCGTAGAGAAGTTAAGAGATCAATAGCCGTTTCATAACGAATAGGGAGCTGAAAGTGTGTAAGAAATATAGTTGCCATCGAGCCAAAATCCACAAAAGAGTGTTGCGAAAGTTCAATATACCATTTCGTGGCTATACCGATCAAAGTTCACTAAAAGAGTCTTAGCCGAACTGAATCATCCATGAGGGAGTTTGAATAACACCATCGATGGAATGTCATGACATGGTTTTTCGGATCTTCTCCCTACTTTCCATTGAACTTTGGAATGTCCGATGGTAACTTTACTGTAATTGGAGGCCATGAGGGGTTATGTTGAATGGGGTCATTAATCAACTTGGACAAATTAGCCAAGTCCAAAGTTGCTAGGAAAGGTAACTGACAGTTAGGTTGCACATACTGGTAATATTGATATGGCATATAGTTACCAGTAGGACTGTAAGTAGACTGATAGACAGGTTGTTGTGAGGAAGAACTACCAGGAAGTCTTCCTATAGGGGGTTGATTTTTGGGATCAGGACCGTTAGGACCACCAAGGCCTCCTGGACCACTAGGACCACTAGGACCACCAGGAGGCGGACCACCAGACCCTCCGAGACCACTAGGAGGAAAACCTCCAGAGCCTCCAGAACCACTAGGAGGAGGGCCACTAGACCCTCCAGGACCACCAGGACCATTAGGACCATAATGAGGAAAGCTACCAGGCCCCCTAGGACCATTAGGCACCCCAGTGGGAGGACCACCAGGAGGCGGTCCTCCAGTACCTGCCATAGTATGTATAGGTATCCCCCCATAGCTGGCATGTAGGACCAGTTAGGTTGCCCCCATGGCGTGAAAGTATTACTAGGATACGGAATTCCAACATAAGGAATTCCTGTAGGATTGGGTGGATAATTAATGTTCCATATAGGTATTTGATTTGTTGTATAACCATAACCCCAAAAGGTTTGACTAGTTACAGGTTGTGCCCCCAAGGGCTGACCTGAACTAGATGGGGGGTTAACCACATTAGTGTGGGTGGGAGGGACATAAACTGTAGATTTTTCTATACCAGAGTTCTGTCCTTGACTATGTACAATTTCTATGCCAAGTAACGTAGGTCGTGCCGAGGGTTGCCCCTCGGCACTAGACGGTAATGACGAAATAGGAATTGAAGGTTGAGTCCCAGGTGCGAAAGACCTGGGAGGATTGGGAACATACATGATATAGGAGGTGGTGGGGTTGGTAGTTCGACCTGGGTTGTGTGGGGTTACTGTCCGATCAATAATCAGTTCAATGGGTCTCATAGAATCGGCAAGTGAACGATATCCCACAGGAACAGCTGTGGATCGTGATGGTGGTGTGCCCAATATATCATCTATTTTCTTTTCCATCTCCTGTGCACGAAGAATAGCTGCCTGGTATTGTATCCATTCTTCTTCATCTGGTGTTATTTCTACAGAAGACTTTACACGGTTTCCAAATGAGGCAATGGCCTATCCTATAGAGGTATCCCAAAATGGAGCATTGGGACCATAATCCGGACGGGTAGTATCATCAACATGACCTTCTATGGGAGAATGAGATGTAGTATTACCCCGAGAAGGTTTTTGGACCAAGGGAGGTGAGTGTGAAGGATATGGTCCTCCGCTTTTCGCAACCACATTCTCTCCCACTTGGGAGGTGGTAGCAGCTCCTTGGTTGATAGCTTCCATTGGATTTTCTCCTAAAACATGAATAAAATCGGGTGGCAAGCCCCATACTCTTTTGGACTATCTTAGCTCAACTAGTTCGTACAGCTCCTATCTAACCTAGGGTCTCAAAAACTAGAAAACACACCAAAAATTTCCCTACTCAAGCTATAGGTCCAACAACCAAAACTTAAATGACAGGAGGAGTTCAGATGGTCAGGTCTCTCACTAGGATTGTCAAGAAGGTGCCACTCGCGATATACCTTGAGGGTACGTGCGTAGTAATCTCCCCAAATGTTGTTTTTGATGTATGGCTCCAAGCAAGATGACCAAAGGGATTTTCTCAGATGGATAAGGTATCCTAGTGGGGTCTCCCGATATACGTAGGGTACGTGGGAGCTCAAATCGGTATTAGTGTTGTCTAATGCATAACCGTACACAAGGGGCCTTCCGATATACAATTGAGTACGTGAAGTACCTTTCTATATACCTCAAGGGTACGTGAAAGGCCATTCGATATACCGATGGTACGTGGAAGAACCGTGCGAGTCCCGAGACGTCATGCGGACAAGTAATGACATCTCCTATGCTTAACGACGCTCGAACACATCTCTAACCTATCACTCAAATTGATATGTAAATTTTAACGTATAACTACCGTTAATTGTAAAGTGGATGGTTAGGTGAATGCATGGAGTTTTGATAGAAAAAGTAAAACCATGCAATATGCATATGCAAATATTTCACTTTACCGTTCGGTATGCCTACCTACGGGAGGGAAAGAGGGTATTTTCTTTTGCTTCAAAACCAAAAATATTTCCAAACAACAATCTTGAATACAAAATCAAAGATAAGAAGCACTTTCCAAACTCATTTCTCTTTTCTGAAAGCAATGAAATGGGGAGGAGTCTCTTTTCTTAAAAGAAAAACAAGCAGCACACTATATGCATATGCACTCTATTTTTTGATTTTTTAAAGCATAGACATATCTAACTTAAAACTATAATATTTTTTATTTTGATAAGATAGTATAAATGCAAAAGAGACAAAAGAACATAGAGAACCTAAAAGCTTGTGAGGCCAATCAGATCTCCAATGTCTTATGCTCACTAATGATAATGATCTAATCTCAGTCAAAAATTTTCTTTTTTAAACAAGCAAACATAAGTCTTCTATGGGAACAAAAAATGAAATCAAGATGCTAATTAAATGTTTTTCTTTCAGTCTATATAACAGAAATAAAAGAGAGCTCTCTAACACCTAATCTTTCGAAAAAGAAATCCTTTCACAAAGACAACCAACAAGCACGGAAGAAATGGACAATCAACAAGCCTAATCTAGCTTTTGGATTCTTCAATCAAACTGATATTTTACCACAAAATTTCAAACCATAAGCATCAGATGCCAACACACAAGCTTGACAGTGCAGGGCTGAAAGCAAATCAACTCAAATTTTTTGCAAAAAATGAGAAAAAAGTGGTCTTGGAATAAAGCCTACCTAGCATTGCACTGGAGGGGTCTTGAAAGAGTGGTTCTAGCCAAGCACTGCTTCTGGATAATAGGACTCAGGTGGTGGCACCACAAGCTGCTAACATGTTACAGGCGGTGGCACCGTTTCTCGCCAACAGTATAAGAGCAATTCCCTGTATAGATCCAAAACACAAAGGAGAACAACAGATCAATTTAGAAAAATATCAGATCAAGGTAAAAACTGATAGATTGAGAGTAAAAAAGAGCATAAAAAGTTGTAATACTTCAGATCTGAATAGATCTGAAAGTTTCAAACCAAAATACACTGAGTCAGATAGCAGATCTGACTAAAGAGAGTTGGAGATGGATCCTGGATTCGGACAAGAGTTAAAGAAGTGAGGAAGATCAGATCAATTGATATATATATTAATTCCCCAGTGGAGTTGCCAGATTTGTAACCAGGAATATTTCACCTTCTGTGGACAGAAGCTGTTCCTCTGGTCTGAATGGTTTAGATCCAAAACAAATGAGTGAATGACAAATGATGAATACCTTCCCTGGATTTCATAGACACCTGGAATGCTGCTTCAATAGTGAACCTATGTACCTACAAATAGATCAAACATGCAAACACATCAAAGCTACCAGAAAAACATTTACTTATCCATGTTAGTGACTAAGGAATCTAACAACATGTACATGCGAAATCAAAACAACAGTAATGTGGGATGAAAATCAACTTTGCATTAAGATGTATGGAGAAGTTTACAACCAATGAAGCCTTAGTGTTGACATGCATCTCCATGAGACAAACACTTCATCCCCATAAGCTCCAACTTTTCTCTCTATGCTCTCCAATGGCTTGGGCCAAGTGGTCAATCCAACATCATAACAATACCTCTATAGTTCTCCTCCTCAACCATGGACATGAGCTTGTATTTATAAGGCTCAATGGATAGGAATGGTTGAGAGATTTGTGGATGAGGTGGCCTCTAAGATCCTATGATGGGGGATCTCGAGCTCAATTGACCCACAATGATAGGGATAAGGGAGGACACGAGGCTCATGATCTAAAAGCCTCGAGAAACTTTTCTTTTTCCCATTTTACCCAAGGTACTGCTTTTCTTAGCTTATGACAAAGCGGTTTAGATGAGAAACGCTTATGGGCCAAAGGCCACAGGCGGTGGCACCGCTTATGGCAAAAATGATATAGGCAGTGCAAGCAAGGTACCGCTCAAGGTTCACAAGGAAAGCGCGGTGCTGAGTATTTTCATGTAGAATTGACAAACAACATGGGTTTCCACTCTAAGTGCTGGGATTAAGGGAAAAAATGTAAGTCAAAGGTATTATCACATGATGGTGACAGGATTTGGGTATAACAGAAGGTTTGATGGTGCCCATCATCACCAACTTATCCTGTTCCTATGTGAGGGATTCCATGAACTCTGCAAGCTTAGGCATCTTCTAGGCTCGAGCTGTCAACTTGGTGGCATGGAAGGTCGAAAAAAACACTGAATAGTCAGGGCCAAGCTTAGAGAGTATGTCCAAAACTAGTTGCTCTTCCTTTTTTTCGATCCCACATTGTTTCAGCTGCAAAACAAGGGCTTTAAACTTGGAAAAATAGAGTTGCAAGGATTTGAAGCTATTAGAAATCAAGGAGATCAGTTCATGCTCGATTTGATGTCCTCTCATCTCACCTATCTTACCAAAGAGCTCTACAAGCTTCTCCCACACTTCATTAGGTGATGTTAATCCATCAAGATGGAAGAGGAGGTCTCTTGAAATGTTTAGACACAAAAGACCATAGGCCTCATCCCTCCTGTTGTGCCATTTGATTTTCTCTGCAGATGCATTGGGCTCTGCCTTAGTTTCCATAGTCACCCTATAGATACCTTTATCTCTCAACAATATCTCCATATTATCTTTCCACTCAAAGAAATTGAATGGATTCAAGATGATCTTCTGAGATTGGTCCATAGCTCAGAAACTGTGCCCTTCAGTCAGCAGAATATGCTCCCAGTCAAGATGTCAAACCTGCAATAGAAATATGGAAGGAGAGAAATAAATATACAAAGGCTCTGATACCATGTGGAAATTGAACCCAAGATATAGAACAATTACACTCACAAAATTGCCAATCAAACATGCAAAATTAACACCAAAGGAGACTGAAATTGGAGCATAACACTAATCTGTATTGAGTAAGTGTACAATAGAAAACCTTGTGAATTAATAGGCTGATGCAATATATAATTACATGATATATTCGAATGCATAAGGATTCCATTCGAAAAGGTCAAAAAGCAGGCTTACGAAATCTAGTCAAATCCCCCATAGGTGCATAAAGCAGTTTCCAAATCCACCAAGATGCTCACGATTTGGCTAAGTCAAGTAGGAAAGCTAATGAGGGATGGAAAGACAACTCATACATGCCTTTATTAGGATAAAAGGAGGGAGGATGATGTGGGCAAAAAAAAAGTCAACTACACCTAGTCTAGCTTTTCCTTTTGTCTTAAATATCAATAAAACATGCAGCTTTTTAGAAAAAGTAGATATGTGCTTTGGAGGATTTGGAATAAATATGATACGCTAAAATGGGTTTCCAGGATGTTTCCCAAGCACTCCATGACTCATTTTTGGCATGTGTTGACTTCTAGGACATGTAGAAGGCAACTAGCATAGAGTGGAATCTAGGAAACTGGGTAATAAGACAAAAATGATTTAATTAATGTCTAAGGTAGGTAACTATGGGTTGATTATTCTAACACCAAGGGACCCACTACCATATCAAAAATTTTCACCACAACCCCCACCTTATTACCAACCCTACCAACCACCTCAACAATGGAACACTACAAGTTGGCAGCATTGGCCACCCTAGTATCCTCCTCCTCCTCAATTTACTCAGCAACAGTATTGGACACAGAGGTGGAGGGGAAAATTCTATCCTCATTCAACACCTGTCTCTACATCCAATCATCCTTATCCTCAACATTCATCCAATACCCAGCAATTTTTACTAGGATTTGTGCCTCTAGTCCCCCTTATTATACAACAACCTCATCATTTCCAGAATACAAACCCTCCATGACCTACATTGTTACATGCACAACCGATACCTAATCCAAATAATAAGCCAACTCAATATCTTAACAACATTTATTTACAAACTCTTCCATCCTATGTTATTTTGACTGTACCTGTACATGAGATACAATTACGATCTGGAAAAGTTGTGAATAATAGACCCAAGTCATCAGTCATCATTCGTGAAGAGAATGACGAGGAAGAAGACCCCAATGAAGTCATGAATTATACTATTTTGTAGGATGTGACAAATATTCTAGTGCATACCAATCCTCAGCAAGAACCAACTCAATAATAGGGAATCCCTCCATTTCCAAAACGATTAGCAATAGAAAAACCTGTAATCTATCTTGAGTACGATATTTTGAATGAATTAAAAAATGTCTATGTCAAGATCCCTCTATTACAAGCTATTAAGGATATACCAATTTACAGTAAGGTGATAAAGGAACTTTGCATTAAGAAACCAAGAAAGAAACAAAAAGACCCCCCCACTCTTCATGTTATAGGAGAAATGTCTGAATGTATGACTGACCAGTCTAGAATTACAAAGTATAGAAATCCAGGGAGTCCAGTAGTGATTGTTATCGTAAATAATACTGCCATAGAAAAAACATGTATTGATTTAGTATTTTCTATTAATATGATGACCATCGTAGTCTTAGAATTTTTACAGATGGGACAATTTCTCCGACCGACCCCCTCAATTCTGGAACTACCAGACCGTACTACGGTAAAACCTGCTGCAGTTCTGGATGACATTGTTGTATCAGTAGCCTCATGGGAATATCCTGGCAATTTTATGGTAGTAGAATCAAAGTATCCTTCTAAAGTTCATCCTATTTTACTGGGAATACCATGGTTGGCTACTGCCAATGCCTTCATAGGATGTAGGTACGGGGAAATGACCATTTCTAATGGGTTGTCCACACAAAAGTTGGCTTTTATACCCTGCAGCACAACCTGTAACTGAAACCTTGTGGTGGTTAGATTGCCCCTTTGGGTATGAAAATATTGAATATCTTTTCTTTCCTAGTGATTACCCATGGGCACTTCAGGAGCAGACTACTGAGAATGTGTTAAACCATTTTGTCTCTTCAACAACTTGTATAGATTTTCCTCATTTTTTTGCTCAACTCGATCAAATTTTTGGGGATGAGTTTCAAGAAAATATGACCCTCAAAATTCATGAATACACCATGTGTCTTTGCAATTGAAGAGCATATAGGGTCTTATACCATGCCTTGTGAAGTTAACCCTAGAAAAGTTTTACACATAAATGCATGGTTAACCGAGAGTCAACAAGAACAATTGCTTAAGGTCCTTGAAATCCATTATGGAGAATTTGCATGGGAATACACTGACATGAAGAGTATACACCCTGATACTTGTATTCACCATATTTACATGGATGCCAGTATATCCCCAATAAGACAGCCTCAGAGGAGAATGAACCCTACTTTGAAGGACATAGTTAAAGAAGAGTTACAAAAACTCCGTAATGTTGGTTTCAACTACCCAATTTTAGATAGTAAATGGGTATCTCCTCTAGTGGTAGTCCCAAAGAAAGTTACAGGGAAATGGTGTATTTGTGTTGACTTTCGAGAACTGAATAAGGCCACGCTTAAGGACTACTTTCCTTTTCCCTTCATTAACCAAGCGCTAGACACCTTGTCCGGCAAACAATATTTTTCTTTTCTCGATGGATATAGTGGATACAATCAGATTTTGATAGCACCTGAGGATCAAGATAAGGCCATGTTTACATACCCTTGGGGGACATATTCCTATAGATTTTTTCCATTTGGTTTATATAATGCACCTGCCACTTTTCAACGTGTAGTTTTAGGATTTTTTGTTGATCTTATACACAACTGTGTAGAGGTGCACCTACCACTTTTCAGCGTGCAGTTTTAGGAATTTTTTTTGATCTTTTACGACCTATGGTAATACCTTTCAAGAAGCTCTTGATAATCTTGAAAAGGTCTTGATCCGATGTCAGGAAACAAATCTATCCCTTAGTCATGAAAAATGTAAAATGCTATTAACATAAGGCATAGTTTTAGGGCATCATGTTTCCTCACAAGGGATCAAGGTAGAATTTGCTAAGATAGAAGTAATTGTTGGTCTCCCCTCTCCAAAAAATCAAAAGGAATTAAGAATCTTTCTTGGTCATGCGGGTTATAATCGTCGTTTTATTGAAAATTTCACTAAAATAGTTGCACCATTGTTTAAAATGCTTATGAAGGATATAGAGTTCCAATGGACCGAATCATGCCAAAGTGCTTTCGAGATCTTAAAAGATAAATTATCAGTGGCACCAATACTTAGGGGTCCTGATTGGTCCCTTAATTTTCATATATCCATCGATGCTTGGCCTTCTTGGTTAGAAATAAGGCCAAGCATATTATGCCATATATTTTATTAGCAAAAATCTGACGCCTTCCAAACTAAATTACATTGTTAATGAGAAGGAATTTATGGCAGTAGTCTACTCTATTAATAAGTTTCGCCATTATATCACATGATATGAATTTTTTGTGCATACAAACCATTCTGCCATCATATTTTTATGAATAAACCAATTACCAATGGTAGAGTGACCCGATGGCTGCTTCTATTACAAGAATTTAATATCATTGTCATCAATCAACCTGGTAGAGAAAATTTGGTAGCATATTTCCTCTCTTGTATTCAACATGAGGATGGTGCTAAACCAGTTGAGCATACTTTCGTTGACGAACATCTATTTGTTGTGTCTATTCAAACCCATTGGTTTGTAGACATTGCTAATTATTTGGCAATTGGGAAGTTACCAAACCACTTGGCTTCTCATGAGAAACGCTGAGTTGTCATCCAGAGTTCTAGTTACTCTTGGGTTGATAATAACCTTTTCTATCCCAACCCAGATCTTATTATTAGACGCTTTGTACCGGAGGATGATATGATAGAAATCCTCCATGCATGCCATGATGGGCCATGTGGAGGACACTTTTATGACAAGAGGACAACATACAAAGTGTTGCATTCTAGCTATTACTAGACAAGCATTTTCAAGGATGCTTCCATATATGTTAGAGGATGTGATAGTTTCCAAAGAATGTGTAGACCTATGTCATCGGACAAGATGCCTTTACAACCTTAGGTCATGATTGAGCCTTTTGAGAAGTGGGCTCTTGATTTTGTAGGACCAATCTCTCCCATGTCCCATAAGAAGAAATGCATCCTGGTTTGCACATATTATGTCATCAAATGGGTAGAAGCTAAAGCTTTGTTTCGAGCTACAGAGAAATCTGTGGTAGAATTTATATATTAAGAGATATTCACTCGATTTGGTGTGCCTAGAGAAATCATCACTGACCAAGGTTCTCAATTCACCTCTAAATTAATGAAAGATATTACCACGAAATAAATTATACGGCATTGCAAATCCTCACCTTACCATCCACAAGTCAATGGCCAGGTAGAATCAACCAATAAGGTATTGGAAGGTATCTTAACCAAAACTATTCAGCTACATCATAAAGATTGGGCAGATAGACTCCCAGAGGCTTTGTGGGCATATAGAATAACTTGGAGAAACAATACTAGATATACACCCTATGAGTTAGTATATGGGAAACAAGTCCTTTTACCTATTGAATTCCAAGTTAATACTTTTTGTATGGTTGTGCAATTAGGTATGGATTTAGAAGAGGCGCTGAAACAATGAATCTTACATATTAATGAATTAGATGAAATTAGGCAAGATGCACTCCAAAGGACAATGTTAATACAAAATCAACGAAATAAATGGCATGATAAATTTATTAAGAAAAAGTAGTTTAATACTAGAGATTGGCCATTGATATTCGACTCAAGGTATAAAAATTTCAAAGGAAAATTAACTACTGATTGGATGGGTCCATATGAGGTAGTTACAATGTTTGATAATGGGTCAATAGAGATTGAGACAATTGATGATTCAAAAAATTCCTTTGTCGTAAATGGACACAGACTTAGACTTTATCATCAACCAATATCTAGACAAGATTTCGTGAAGAATGTCTTACAACAAAAGGAGATGGAGCTGGTTGAAGAGAAAGTCATTCCTCCTCCTCCTGATTCTTAAACTATTTTGTGTTGTTTTTATGTACATATGTAAATAAATATTTATTTCTTTAATAAATAAAAGTCATTTATGATAAGTTGACTACATTTATGCAGGGAATTTGGTTGTATAATCAGCTTATGGAATTTTGTCAAATAAAACAGAAAGGCTCTTTTCCTTTATCTAAGCTTCGATAAAATTTATACGACTTTTTCTCGATGCATATGTTTTTGTTGCGAATACAAATTTGAATCATCTAACAAGTGGTTTTGCAATTTGATTACAAGAGCCTTGTTTCTTTAACCAGCCCATGAAATGTTGCCTAGAAAGGGAAGTCCTCTAAGAACTTATATTTCAGTCTATTTTTTTTTTAAATAGGGAGTTATAATGAAATTCCAATATTCCCTATATTGTTTCTACCCACTTTCTTTGATGATTCCTAATGATTTTATGATTGATTGATTAATATATGTATATTTCAGACTTATCATTAAAATGGTTGCTTAAGACCTATTTTAATCATCCTGTAATTCAAATTTCTATTTTACACCTAAGGACTACTCGTTCATCCTATCCTCATTATCAAAACTTATCTCTTAAGGATTTTTGAGAAAACTCAAGAATAAGTGGATTTCCTACTTGTGGGGAACATTACTTCTTTTTATGAAGAAGATAGACTAAGTAGTCCGAGAAAAGATTTAAGTTATTATCATTTGACATGATTTATAATTTAGGCCATTATAAATTTTTCTTTACTTATAATATTTGCGTTCAAAAATTTGAATTATGTGTTTAGCAGGCTTAGCTCTCTCTAAGTACCAACCGAATTCCACATGTTAAAAAAAAACCTTTATACGAAGAAAACCCACCGGAGCACTGAACAGGATTGCTGGCAGTGGGTCCATGCTAAGTAATATCTTTAAAAAAGGAATCCTGGTAAGTGCAAGTAAACCCATCGAGGTACTAAACAGGCTCGCTGGCAACAGGGCTATGCTTGCATAGTACCAAGATAAACTCCCCGAAGTACTGAATAGGCCTGCTGGAAGCGGGGAAATATCAGGTAAAAGAGGCCTGGTTAATGCATTAATATGCACATGGTTTGTAAAACAAAAGAGACTAAACAAACAAAGCAAAAAAAAGAACAATACATGTTTAGGCCAATTCTTCATCATGGCATTTGAGAATGGTTGTAAGTTGGACTTGGGACTCTATCATCTACTTCAATAATATCTAGGATATAATTATTCTAGAAATGGGACCCATATCTATAGAAATTTCACGAACTCGAGGGTGAACTTAAAATATTCTTTGGATGACAGGATATCCTTAAATGAAGCATGGATGACTAGTTTCTCCTATGGCATTTTTCGCATCAATTATACTCTTGTTATTTGTATAATCTTCTTAAGAACTATTATTCTTGATGGAAATATATATCTAAATCATATCTCCATTTACCAGTTAGTATTTCTTCTGTTTTTTTACTAATAATAGTAGCATTTTTAGAACTATTTGTTATATTATTTGGAACTCAGTCAGATTTTCTTTGATGGCTTGAGGACATGCCATATTTTTGGTTTGGGGGAAGCTTAGAAAGTTTCTGAATGACTGTTTTTACTTTCTGAATGTTTATAGAAACTTTCCTTTATTTTTGACAAAAGTATAGATGTTTTCAGAAGTTTTTCAGGATAATGCAATTAACGAAAGACTGTTTTAATTTGTGAGGGACAATGCAATGAAGGTTTAATAAAGATGGTTTACATCATCATATTGTGTTCTTACAGCCCAGAAAGTTTACTGCATAATTATCAGCAGTCAGATTCAGTAAAGCATATATTTTTACAGAAAATCCATATGAAGTATCATATGAAGGGTCGAACACCGGTCCGAATGAAATGCCAAATGACTAACCGAATGAAAACTGTGATATTATAGCACCAATGGTTAAATGTGTTAAGGTGTTAGCTTATTTTTGTTTCTGGGTAAAAAGTTAAATTAGCTGAACTGTACCCATAATTATTAAATCACATCCATATGCTTACAAAAGCATTATGACTCCATTAGGACTAATTTCGACCTATGATTTTGATTACGATTTTGACATAATATGATCTCATTTAAACTCTATATGAGTGTGATATGATTGTAGGATTTTTTCAATCATCATTACATTATCATTACCTTTATCCTCTTACCCAATTACACGCAGGAACCATCAAGTGACCTATCATCTCGTTCATTCGGGTTATTATGATTTTGAATGCGTTTTTATGGAATTGTATTGAGTAATGTATTCAACCTGTCCAAAGTTTACCTTTGTACATGGTTGAATTTACCAAAACCCTATGAATTAATTAATGCACACGTTCTTTTGACAGCACACGATTCAAGATTTTCCATGATGGCATGATTGTTTAAACGTGCCAAGTCTTTGTTCATGATCATTCAATCACTCGAATGGATCACATTTTAAACTGACGCCCTTGTCTATTTTGTTCCATTCTTTCTTCCTCACTCACCTTCGTCCCCACAGAGCCGTTTAGTCACCATTTTCTTGTATCCTCTGCAAACCTTGTAGCCTCGCCTATGTTTGAACAATGCCTAACCATCTTGAGCCCAAAAGCTATCAGGATTAGTTCTAGATGCTAGAATTTTGAGAATGCAGGGAGGTTTTCTTTCGCGTGGGATGGAACGCATTTCTCCATGTTTTGTAGGGGTATGGCGAAGAAATTTCGTTGATTTTTGCGAAAGGATTTGACGGTAAAATGGCTAGGGTCGGTCATCTCCTTTTTCCAGTAACCGAAGAAACCATTGCAGTCGCGACTAATCTCCCAAGAGAAGGCGCTCATTGGTATAAACATTTGTTTCTTCCACGTTTGACCAACGATTTTTCTCTTAAGTCGGGTTAGCAGCATGTTGCAAGTGCTAAAGGACTTCACCGAGAATGGATTAATTCAGAATATATCAACCCCCTGATCATCATTATTCGCCTTATCACCCGCGAGGGTAAGTTTAATGTTTTCAAAGCTTGTCATCTTTTCTTACTAGCCCATTTTTTTAATCAGCAGTTCCTCAATTTCCCATTTTATTTCCTCAAACGTTTGGAGAAAATGTCAAGTCAAGTTAGGAAGAATGTAGTCAACCCTAGGGGAGTTTGTATCACCACAATTTGATTAAACTCTTAATCTTGCATCAGCTCAAAGAGAGGAATCAGACTTGGGATAATTTTGTGTTTAAAGTCCTAAACCCTCACCTAAATATTCAAAAATGCCCTAGGCATGCCCGTAACTGTGAATCCATTCAAACCCCTTCCACAGAGAATAAAAGCCCCAAAATTGTGCACATTGACGAAGATATACCAGAGGAAAGTTCCCTTGCCTATTCAGCTACCCCTGTCAAACTCGTGTCTACTGAATTTTTACCTTTTCCCCGAGCTCGCACCAGGAACCAGAAGGCGAAGTCTGTCCAGTCCATTGTTTAGCCCATCGTCCAGACCAAAGTTCAACCCATCATTCAGACCAGTCATCCAAAGAATGTGGCTGAAGTAGATAACCATGTCACTGATCCACCTTTGTTCACATTGGCTATTGTTTCAGCCGAATTGCTCAAAGATGTTGCTTGTGAGACTGTCCCTACAGCTGCTCAAGGCATGAGTCCTGAAAGACAACTCCCCTCTATTGATCTTGAGACACCATCCATGGAATTGAGTCTGCTTCCAGAATCCAAGCAGCCCACAGAACCATCCACTCCTCATCAGCCTACTATAGACCAACTAACTCAAGAATTGGCACGATCAGCAAGTCGAAATGAAGAGTACACCAAGATAATTGCAGATATTCGACAAGAGAATAAGGATTTGCATCTTCAAGTTAAGACTGTTGAGGACCTTAACAAGGCCATTACTTCTTCACATGACTCTCGACAAGAGAGGCACGATGTTTTAAAAGCACAATCCATAAAATTGAAATTTAAGTCCCATGTTTCATTACCTATGTCGAAGGTAGCTGCTGACACAACTCTGCCTTCTTCCTAACTCCATTTTTTTTGCTCAGAGGGACCTAACATCTCTCCAGTTTGAGGGAGTGTTGATCCCAGTTTTGTCACTATTCTTGGCTTGTACTTTGCTCTTTTGGAATCTATTTTTTCACCTTTTTGACATACTTCTTGTCATACAACTTATCATTCAGCCCCAGGTACGAATGTATTTGGAATTTATGCAAGTCTTGGTTTATATTTATTATTTCATGATTTTACTAAGCAATTCTGTTATAATTGGAGATATGTCTAATATATGAATTTTTTTTGCAGATCATAGTCTTTAAATGAGCCAACATTGGACACGCATTCACGCTAGATATGTGCAAAGAATATCCAGCTTTCCATTCAGCCTCTTGATCATCCTGCGTGTTCTTAGTCAGCATATTCCCAAGTGATTAAAATGAAAAATGGTCTTAAACTGTTATGTTGTCCACGTGTTTGATGTTACAATGGTCCTTGCTTTGAGAAGGCTCGCCATCCTGCTTTCTCCATTCGACACCACAAACCAATTCCACATCAATGAGAATCTATACGTTGCAGTACGCACGAGGAGACTCTCCATCTTGCTCCATAAATATCGACTATTTTAGAAGCAATCGACCACTGAAAGGTTCGACCCGCTCATCCTTGTAAACATTATATATAGTTGCTATAGAAATAATAGATCAACGCTATGAGAAAATATGCTAAGAATAAGCACAGGAAATAGATCTTGCTACTAAGAATTCTCACAGGCATACACAGGAAAAATAGAGAGAAGAAAAGAGACTAAATCACATGAATGAAGAGATGAATATTGGTGTGTATCCTTCCATTGAATAATGATGAATAATAGTGTACATAAATAGTACATCCCTCATAGGAAAATCAAATTGTATGGAAACAACTCATAAAGATAAAAAATGCTGACTTACCAAAATATAGCAAACCCCCATAGGTGGCTAAACCACTTCCCAAATCTATCAAGGACCTCACGAGTTGGAAAAAGAATGTGTGAGTTGTCAAGGATATGGACAAAAAATGATAATCCTAGAAAATGGAGAAAACTAATGGAGGATGGGTTGGAAACAAAAGCTGCCAGTTTCTTAGTTGACTAACTTTTATCTTATCCGTAGAAAAAACATGAAAAGCAGAAAAAGCAGAATAAAGCAGAATTTGCTGCAAAGTCTTGTATACTAATTCTGGATGGTCAAAAGGTGGTCAAGATCAACCCAGAATTAGAAATAAATCATTCCTAGGATATAGATGGCATGTATTGACTTTAAGGTGCAAGTGGATGCCAACTAATTAAGCTAGTGGGTGAATAATTAATCAAATAATGATTAATTATTTTATCCTAAGATGTGAGTGGGTTTAATATATTCCAACACCCCCCTATAATTCTGACTTTGTGATGGTATGACAAAAAATATAGATGCATATAGGGTCCAACAACAAGGCTATGGTCACCCTTTAATAATTATTATGTCCAAAAAAGTCAGGAAAGAGGCAAAACCACATGGGAAAAATCCTCCCTCAAGATAGGACAAGGCACACAATTTGACATATGTCTTCAACATATCTTCATCTTCACTTTAATGAGATGATTGAACTTCTTATGGATGAAGGACTTGTTGAAGAAATCATTAATTCCATGATCATGTACTGGAGTGTAGAACCCGCAAGAAGGAAGAGGAGAGACTCATTGTATCCCATCAACTGATGAAGTAGGAGCATTATCTGAATGCTTCTTTCTGCTTTCAAACTCTGATTTGCAAACATAATCTGAAATGGAAAAGAGATCTGTGCGTACTCCTTTCCAAAGAGTACAAAAAATAAGGCAATTTATTTCACACCCAATTCCCTGAATAGCTGCAAAATTGTGATGTGAATCACATGTCAATATTCCAATATGATGTAGCACCTGTATAGATCTGATATGAGGCTGATAAAACTATGATATATTATAAATATTAGCATATGGAACAACAAGGACAAAGGCTTCAGTGGCTCCATGAGGATATAGGGTTAGACTAGGAAAATTATGAGCAACTGGGGAAAACTGATAGGTGTAAAAATATGAATGATGGATGGGCATAAGATCTGAACCATAAGTGTTTAGAACATATCCAAACATATTTAATATCAGTCCAAATATTACTAAGGACATGGATAACCAGCCACTGAAAGATAGGAAATACTTCAAACCATGTAAGATAAACATCACTTCATAAGAGACCAATGTGGAATCAACTAGTGAGCTTGGGATTTGTATAGTCTTTGGATTATTCAGAGGTATGGTAGATGGTATGGATGGTGGTATTATATGTGTATCAACCTGAAAATATGATTCTAAATTAGAATCCAAAGGATCACATATAATCATATCAATAGACTCATGGGAATACATTGGTAATGAATCCTCTGTATGAAAGGAGAAAATAAGGAGATGTTCAAAATATTCAAGAAGGCTCTAAGTATTGATGCCAAGAACAAAGGAGGATATTCTTAAGCACATGAGATCAATTAAGGTAAGTGGTATGACACAAATAAGGCTTGATGTGGCTAAGCAAGCATCCTAGAAGTCACTGGGTTGCGCACCATCAATGAGAGAGGTATGCAAAAGGTGTGAAGAATCTGACACATAGATCCCAGAATCTAAGATAGGAGATTTAGAGAACAATGAATGGGTTATAGTATCATAATAAATATCAGCAGAAACTCTATATGTTACTTCTTTTTCATCAATAGTATCACAAGAAGAAAAATCACCTTCAAGAGACACAGAAAAAGATGGCTCTTCAATATTTGCTTCTTCTTTGAAGGAGGAAGCATTCGAATCAAAGAGGGCAGCAGCAACATGAACTATATGAGAAACTTATTCATCATGATCAACTTCATCAAAGAATGTATAGGCCAAGAAATCTTGAGAGAGAGAACAAGAGGAGATGCTAGGTTCACTCCATGCTTCATCTTCAATTTCCTGCAAACCAAAAGCTTTGTCCAAATTCTTCCAAAGCTCAACTGGATACTCAACAGAATATATGAGATGATATATATTTGGAGACATTCCCAAACACATAATTCCATAAGATCTATCATAATTATTTATCCAATCAATTTTCTCTTCATAAGACTCAGGTTCACTCAATGCACCAATGGAGACATCAAAGAGACATTGCCTCTTCAAGTATGCACTCATCTTTGGCTTCCAATCAGCATAGTTGAAAGGAGATAGTAGAGGAAATTTTGAATCCATATAGAAGTTGTTGATATGTTCTAGGATATACTCTCTGCAACCTGCAAAACAAACTAGGAGAAAATCTTGTAAGCTAGACATGTTCTTCTTCAAAGAGGGATAGGAGACTGGAAGCGCTCCTCAACTTTATAGAACTTGATAAACCTTGTTGCTTTAGAAGATGGAAAGTTTGTGATCCCTGTAGCTCTGATACCATGTAGAAATAATAGATCAATTCTATAAGCAAAGATGCTAAGAAGAGGCACAGGAAATAGATCTTGCTACTAAGAATTCTCACAGGCATACACAGGAAAAATAGAGAGAAGAAAAGAGACTGAATCACATGAATGAAGAGATGAATATTGGTGTGTATCCTTCCATTGAATAATGATGAATAATAGTGTACATAAATAGTACATCCCTCATAGGAAAATTGAATTGTATGGAAACAACTCATAAATCTCAAAAAGGCTGACTTACCAAAATATAGCGAACCCCCATAGGTGGCTAAAGCACTTCCCAAATCTATCAAGGACCTCACGAGTTGGAAAAAGCATGAGTGAGTTTTCAAGGAGATGGAAAAAACATGTTAATCCTAGAAAATGTAGAAAAAATAATGAAAGATGGGTTGGAAACAAAAGCTGCCAGTTTCCTAGTTGACTAGCTTTTATCTTATCCATAGAAAAAACATGAAAAACAGAAAAAACAGAATAAAGCAGAATTTGCTGTAAAGTCCTGTATACTAATTTTGGATGGTCAAAAGGTGGTCAATATCAACCCAGAATTAGAAATAAATCATTCCTATGATATCGACGGCATGTATTGACTTTAAGGTGCAAGTGGATGCCAACTAATTAAGCTAGTGGGTGAATAATTAATCAAATAATGATTAATTATTTTATCCTAAGTTGTGAGTGGGTTTAATATATTCCAACAGTTGCCTCCATTTGAGAGCATAATTAGTTAGCTAGATTGTAAATCCGACATTAGAGAAGAAGCTTTGTAAAAACTATGTTCTAAATGTTAATATAAGTTCTATTTTCGCTTCGTATACATGTTCTTATTATTGTGAGTGATTGATTGACAAACCCACCCTGATTGCTAAGAGGGCCCCTCAACAACCAGTGGTATCCATTCCTGTGTGTGTTCTTGTTATCTCCTTTCTCCCAGATAAGTAGTTTCTATTTTTGTTTTATTTATGCAAATTGGTTTCCTGTTAGTTGATATTGTTCGTTTCTTTGTTTCATGTAGCATATATTTCATTAGGACTAATGATGTGCTGTTAGTATAGTTTCTATTTCTAGAATTAAAGTAACCGGTCGTGCACGTAGTTGTTTTTTAGTTTTCTTTTCAATTTCCTTTTCAGCTTAATATCAAATGTCATGTTTTCAATTAGATAGAATTTAGTTAATTTAGTATCCTAGGTTTAGTTTGTAGTTAGAATTAGTTTTGTCAATTTTGTTTAGCTATGAATTAGTTTTAGTTATATTCCAATTTGTTTCATTTCATAATAGGGAATAGTCTCTTTACAACCATAAATTAGTACCAATAATGTCTTTCTTATTTAAACTATTAATTAGGTTCAATTACTTCCATTATGCATCATATTCTCATATGCACAAAATCAACTGATATTTAGATAATCTAGGCCATTTATTTCCTAATTTCCACTGTTTTCCTCATACGGACTGTCATTCGGACCATCCGTTCAGACTGCCATTCAGCCCTTCGTCCAACCTTTAATATTTCCCATTCTGTTTTAAACCTGTTCAAAGTTCTGTTTCTTTGGATTTTGAATTATGTTTTGTTTTGTAATTAGAAAATGGTTATATTTATAATTAGGAACTTAGTCTAGATCATTTAAAGTATCTATCAAGTTCCATCCCTATCTTTCACTTCCTTTTACCTTAGTATGTGTTGAATTGTGTTTGGCTTTGTCTCTTTTGTTTATGATTTCTTCATTCATTACTGTTGTAATGTTTGGTAATTATATCTCTACCTTAGTTTAATTTATCTTTGTGTATATTGAATTTAGGATTAAACATGTTAATTTCTATAGAAACACACCAGTACTTTGTAAATTGATCATAGCATAGGACCTGTTTTCTTCATTGTGTGGTTACTGAAAAGATTCATAGAATAGGACTTAGAGGAGATGTCTTTATTAAGTTTTCTACTTGTTTCTAAGTCATATTTTCCTCACATGTGTTCCATATAAGAGAAGTATACCTTTAACTTTCAAGTAATTACTAAAAGAGTTATGTTTCTTAATTAATAGATTAGTTGTTCATAATATATTTTTCCGTTAAAGTCATTTGCTTATGGAATAAATCGCAATGTTTACTATCACCTGTAATTGGACACTACTTAGTTTGCATATATTTGTGGAGGTTAAGTTAGATCTAATGCCATTCAGTGTCTTTACTTCTTTCAAAATCCATTTTGATACACCTCCTTCTCCAGAGCCGATAACCATGAATGCATATCCTCTAAACAATCAAGGAGAGTGGAGCTAGATAAATTGGTTCAATCACTGTATATTTGTCAAACCGCCTATATAGTTTAGTTATTGGGTTTCTTATATTAATTAAATAATCATAATATTGTATTAAATAACATAATCTTTTGTAAGAGTTCTAAATCTATTCTAAACTTTATGTGCTTGATTCATAGAATAGGACTTAGAGGAGATTTCTTTATTAAGTTTTCTACTTGTTTCTAAGTCATATTTTCCTCACATGTGTTCCATATAAGAGAAGTATACCTTTAACTTTCAAGTAATTACTAAAAGAGTTATGT
>LPNX011067181.1:482803-497822 GCA_001517045.1 Pseudotsuga menziesii
CAAGCACATAAAAGGAAAAGAGAATAAGGTAGCTGATGCACTCAGCAGGAAGGTGCAGGAAATGCATGTGGCATCTATTAGTATTTGCCAGTAAGATTTGAGACAATAGATTATTGATCATACTGCAGGAGATGAATTGTATGAGCAGGTAAAAGGCAAATTGCAGCAACAAAGTCTCGAGAAGAGGTATGAGGGATATAAATTGGAAGAATATGGACTTCTTACTTATAAGAATAGGCTCTATATTCCAAATATAGCAAATTTTAGGAGAATGGTTATGGATGAGATCCATCAAGCTCCATATTCTGGTCATCTAGGATATCAAAAGACAATTGCTATTGCCATAAAGCAGTACTTTTGGCCAGGAATGAAAAAGGACACGGCTAAATATATTTCAAGGTGCATGAAATGTCAACAGGTAAAGGTGGAGCATCAACACCCAACATGTTTGTTGCAGCCTTTGCCAGTTCCAGAATGGAAATGGGAAGTTATTTCCATGGATTTTATTTAGGATTGCCAATGACTTGGAGACAACATGATTCCATCATGGTTGTGGTGGACAAGTTGACAAAGGTAGCACACTTTATACCAATTAAGTCTATGCATAAGACTGATGACATTGCAAAGATCTTCATGAAGGAGATTTTCAAATTGCATGGATTTCCTAAAGCAATAATTTCTGACAAAGATGTCAAGTTCACTTCCAATTTCTGGAAGGGTTTGTTTGCAGATTTGGGTACAACGCTAAACTTCAGCACTGTCTACCACCCTCAGACTAATGGGCAGACAAAGAGAGTGAATCAAGTGCTTGAAGACATGCTTCGCATGTATGTGATGGACAAACCAACCAAGTGGGAAGATTACTTACACTTGGTAGAGTTTGCATATAAAAATGGACATCAAGCATCATTGGGGATGAGTCTGTATGAAGCTTTGTATGGCAAAAGGTGTAGGACACCAGTGACATGGGATAATCCAGTGAATAGGGTTGTGCTTGGGTCAGAATTGCTCAAGGAAATGGAGCAAGAGGTAGTAAAGATCAGGCAAAATCTGAAAGTAGCCCAGGACAGACAGAAAAGCTTTGCAGATAAGCATACAGTGAACAAAGAGTTCAGTGTTGGGGATCATGTGTACCTCAGAGTGAAGGCAAAGAAGAGTTCCTTGAAGCTTGGAAGTTGTGCCAAGCTGTCACCTAGATATTGTGGGTTGTTTGAAGTGCTTGAAAGAATAGGGCCAGCTGCATACAGATTTGCATTGGCTGCTAGCACTAGAGCTCATAATGTTTTTCATGTTTCTTTGCTTAAGAAATATGTACATGATCCTAACCATGTGATAAATTGGGATGTGATTTAGGTGGTTCCCGAGGGAGAGTTCCAAATCGAGCGAATGCGCATCCTCGACAGGAAAGTCACAATGCTCCGGAACCGAGCCATAGGACAAGTAAAGGTGCAATGGGACCATTACGGTCCTAAAGAAGCTACGTGGGAGCTAGAGGATGCCATGCTATTGGCACATCCATTCTTGTTCAACTCCGCGGAGCACTGGGGCGATGCCAGTGTAGCATTTTTGTTCAATTTTGTAAAGCACTGAGGACAGTGCTATTGAAGGGGGAGGGAAATGTAAAACCCCGGTTTTGACCCCGTTTGCATTAAATGTATATGATGCATATATTGTAATGGATCATGGTGTGGAGTTATAGGAAAATGCCCCACCATTGATTTCCGTATTATGTTTCGACAATGTCGATGGTATTTTGTGCTAACCAGGCACGTTATAATGTTGGACACTATGTACATATGAAAAAATAATTAAAAGACCCACAACCAGCTATATCGATGCAACAAGAATGAAAAGGGCATGCTTTCCTAAGGTTAAAGGTGGGGGGATGCCTAACCCTTAGTGGCCATTGGGGAACAACCAAGTGTCAAGTGATGAACCCATCTAAATGTCAAACATCTTGTTTGTCTTACTCACCCTTTTCCCTTTGTCTCATCCACCAAGCGTTTTAATTCTGCAGGAGTTGGTTGGGTAGTTATTACCCATGGGGGAACGTGTGCATAGGTAGTCGTGTGGTTGGCAAGACTGTCAGTCGTTTGACCACACGCATACTTCACCAAGAGAATTCGTTCTACACTCACGCAGGGCATTGGTTTTCCTCTCGGGCAGGAGGCATTTGCGTTTTCCTTCATGACCGGTTCAGTTTTCTTCTCCCAATTTTTGTTGTGTGTAATTCCCTTCACGATTGCGGGTCTACGTATGTAAATCCCTTCACGACTGACTGTATTCTTCTATCCTCACACAGCTGAGAGATCGTTGCTGGTTTCCCTCATGAATTTTGGGTTGCTGTGGGTTTTCGTTGAGTCGTTTTGGCCACGATAGGGCCAAGAACGACTCCGGAGTCGAATTGCTCAGTCTGAGCTACATATTACCCAATTGTCGTTCTAGTTTTGCTGGGTGGCGTTTCCTTTCAATCCCAAAGCTGTTGTTTTGCTGTGTGGGCATAGTGGTTGGTCTTTAGACTGTTTGGAACTGGAAATGGAGCCTGAGTGTGCTTGATAAACCTAGTGTGAACAGGAGCCTCACAGATAGAGTTAGAGGGATGGATTTCTTCTCTGCACCCCCTGAATAGCACTGGAAGGGAAGTCATGGCCTGAGGGACTGCGCAACAGAGAAAGGGATGATTCCTTGTGTTGGGTGTGTGTGGATGTCTTAGAAGTCAGGCTAGCTCTGGTGAAGGTGTCCTTAGCTCTTCAGTGAGCCCACTAGCTTAGCAACCAACATTTACAGCTCCTGATAGCCTGATAAACCCAACTTTGTTGGCTTAGCTATGTATTGTCGTGTAACCTTGGCCTGATAAACCCAACGTTGTTGGCTTGGCTGAGTTGTGTATCCTTAACTACGTATGAGCCTGCTAGTTTCCCCTTACTCCTTAGGGAATCATGCCCATTTCGGGGGTGGCAGTGTTGCTGAGAGATTGATGAGCACACTGGCCTATGGTTGGGTGGAACATTGCAGCGATGTAGCTGGTTGTGGGACAGACTTCATATAAGATAAGTATCTCTTGTTTAAATTACTACGAACATGTGAAATCCTTGAATGTGAATATCATGTATTGCTTCCGTTGTTTATTGAATGATAAGTTGCATCTATGAATGTTTTATTTTACTGCATTTTATATCTTGTGTTCATGGGGCTTAGTTTGCTCGGATTATGTATGTTAGTCACGTCCTTTTTGTCGATCGGAGGGTTGGGGACGTGACAGTTGTTTTCACATCCATCTAGTGTAACTTCCATTCTATCTTGGCTGCTAGTGCCATGATGGATTTGATAGAAGTGTACCTTGCTACAGGAGAAAATGTCTCTTCATAATCGATTCCTTCCTTTTGAGAGAATCCTCAGGCCACAAATATGGCTTTGTACTTCTCGATACTTCCATCAGCTGTATGTTTTATCTTGTAGGTCCATTTGGAAGATACCACACTTTTACCTTCTGGTTTGGGAACTACTTCCCACACATCATTCTTCATTATGGATTGGTATTCTTCTATCATGGCTTCCACCCATTCTCTCTTTTGAACCGCTGCTTCAAAACAAGTAGGTTCTTTGTCTGCAAAATCACACATCAAGCCACATAACTAGGAAATGGCTTTGGCTTCTTGCTCTGCCTTGTGGAGCCTTCTGGAGCACCATACATTTCTTCTTCTTGAATAATCTCACGATCCCAAGCTGGCTTTTTCTTATGGGAGATATTCATGTAGGGAGGTTCTTGGGGCTCCAACACATCATGTTCTTCCATAATCTCATCATTAGGAGAAGGTGCAACTCCTTTCATCGGTTCTACAGCTCTAGGAGCTACTACTTATTCATATGTTTCTTCAAGTTGGCACTTTCTCGACTTCTTGAGAGTTGTATCTTTATTAAAGGTTGTATCTTTCATGATCAATCTTTAGGTTTGGTAGACCTATGACTAACTTGCTCATATGTGGTAATCTTTGTAGTTTTATGTGAGCAAGCATTCTATGGACTTGTAGTATCATGAATCAATGTTGCTTCCAAGTGACCTTTTAGTTTATACAGACTAGCCTCTAGTGACAAATACATCTTCTAAAAAGCATATTCTTCAACTTCTTTTGTTAACTTCCTAGGAGGTTCTTCTTCTTGTTCTTTTGCTAAGTGAGCATGATGTCTTTTGTTATTCTTCCTCTTATATTATTCTTTCTTTATTGAACAATCGGATGGAATTGGTGGATAGATCACAATCTCCCAAACACCAAACTTCTTCAAGTAGGATTTCATCTTCTTCCTCCAACCCGAATAATCTATTACATCAAATACTGTAACATCATTGCTTGAGGACTCTGACTTTGCTTCCATTGTGTGTCCACGGATCTCCTTCAAGCTTGCAAGGTTTGTGATGAAGGCCGATTCTAATACCAATTGTTGGACACAATGGTCACACTAATAGGGGGTTGAATCAGTGTGAAGGCAATAAAAACCCTTTTCAACTTCTATCAATTTAATAAAGCAGAGTTCATCAATGCATTATGCTATTGATTACATCATCATTGCATAAGCATCCATCAACTAATCAACAATGAGTCATAAGCATGATTATCAACTAGATAACTTAATCATAACAAGTAACACAACACAAAAGAACACAACATTTGGTTGGTAAACTTGTTTCATGTATTGTACATGGAAGATTTCAATCTTCGCGATTACATCAGCACCAACTGAATAGAGAGCATTGACTCTTACAACAAGGCCCAACCTGGTTTTCTCAGGTCCAACTGAGAAAGGGCGAGGAGCCCAATCCTCAAGTGCAAGACTCAGCTTGCATCACTAGCACCATCATTTCACTCACTCATGTTATTGCTTTCCAAGTTACTGTATGTTGTCAATCACTGTCATAGAAAGTCTTTCATTGTAAGGGTGTCACTGTCATAATTGTATGTGCATGCCCATCAAAACAACTACCACTGGTTGTCACTATCATATCCACAAAACAATCGTCCCAACTTGTCACAAGAGTTTGCTTATATCAATACTGCTCATATCCTCTCATGCCAAGTCTTCAAGGATTTTGGACAAGGGACGAGATCAATTCTTCACCATGCATAAGAATCACTCCACCACTGTGTGAAGGAATCACTTAACCACTATCCCAGTCACATCACTTTTATGTCAACTCAAATCAAGATTAAAGACTGCCAACAGTTGTCATTTTCATGCATGTGTCACTATCAATCTGTTGTCAAGTCATGTCATCAATGTCATAAACATCATACCATCACTGTCAAGTCAACTGTGGATTGTCATTGTCATGTTTAATCTTTAACAAGCCCTCAAGGTTGGCTCACGTCTCTCCTTGATCATATATATGTCATCACTGTGTACATGATTCATTTTAATAATGTAATACTGTGTATACTTTTGTTGCACTTTTGGATACTTCAAAAAGAGATCAAGCACACTGAATTTTCAGACCTTCTCTTCTTCCAAAACATTAACTTCAAGGACTTCAACTGCACCTACCTCAAACCTCCTTTAGCCACCCGAAATTAGAGAAAAAGATAAAACATTTGTCTACTGCTACTGGTGTAAAACTTCAGATTTGTCTTCACATACTGCTGCCACCCGAAATTCCTCAGTAAGATGTGAAAATCAGAGGGGTAAGACCAAAAAAAATCACCAAATGCTACGAAATTTGTGTCAGTAGGCTGTCTGAATTTCAGAGCTAAGTTTTCACTTCTGCTGCCTTGCAAAATGAAGACGTTGGATTGTTATTTATACACATTTTTCATAGTGATTTTTATGGAACCGGCCTACTATTTTTATGATTTTATTTTATTTTATTTTTGTGTAAATTCTTTAATGGACCAACTTCCAATAAATAAAAAATTTATTTGTAATGTTTCTAAACTTTGGCAACCGACTTACTTTACACCCTCCTCAATCATGTTTTAATGTGGTCATTTTCAAAAGGTTTTATGCATATTTTTCTCCTCATCCACAAGCATACCAAAGCCCCAAAAGGAAGGGTGATCACACCACATGACTCCACCATTGTGTGGTTTCAAGACTTTCTTCAATGTTGCAAGGTCATCAAATGGGCTTAAGGACCACAAAATGAGGGCTTCAAGGACTTCATTATGTCAATCAAGACTTCTTCAACAAACTTATCTTATGAACTAACTTGTGGGTCCACACTCTTCTTCAATGTTTCATAGGTGCTTCAATATTTCTTCAAGTGCTTCAAGAGTTTTTTCATCATACCTAGGGCATAGCCATGGGTTCCACCACATGCCAATAGCCATAAGACCATACATCACCATCAACAAGCTACCAAGTATGTGGGTTCAAGACCCAAGGCACCACATGCAAGTGTTTCAAGGACTCTTTCAAAGATATCATATATTATTTAAACAAGATGCTTTCCATGGACTTCAAGCCCCTCACATAAGACTCCATCTGTTGTTCAGGATAAGGCACCCTTGTAACATAGGGTCTAGGTTACCAACTTACTACTAACTTGCAGACAATCAGCTTTTATAGGGAATAAAAAAAGAATAGGAAGAAAATCTTGACTTACCCGATTAGCGACAGTTGATCCAAGCTTGATCTTCTCTCACTCCACTTCTTTCCAAAGCTTCTAGGGATGCACTTCTCCACCTACAAAGAGCGAATCCTTCAAGTAATATCTCATGCATATAAATATTAGAGGTTAGATGAAAAGCATATAGATAACATAATCAAACATATTCATTGAACCAATATACATGAAATAAACTCAACACAAGATTGGAAGAAGAATTCTCTTTATTAACAAGCGGTGAATAAGATAAGAGTACAACCCAGCTTCTGACACAAGGACTCCTCTGCAACCAAAGGACTCTGAGTTCTGCTGCTCCAAGACTCTGAAGGTATACCGCCAGCATAACTTTGCTCTCCAAAATTGATTGATTAGCCCCCACCCCAAGGCCTCTATTTATACTTTGGGAAATAGAGTGGTTTCGAAGGTTGGGATGGTTGAGATGGTTGGGATAGTTATGGATTAGGCCCCAACTAATCTCATCTAATATCGATTTATATTTTTTAATGTCGAATTAAGGTATACACGGGTATTAATATAGGCAACTCGCGTATGATACGCGAGTTGCTCAAAGGGAACTCACGCATGCAAGTATAAGCAGGTTGCAATGCAAATACTGGCAAATACTCGTGTATGATACGCGAGTTGCAATGCATATAGTCGCGTATGCAACCCAAAACTCATAATAAAAATATACCAGGCTGGTTTGAGGATAATGCATCAAAGGTCATGCCCATCTATAATGTTTTGGCCACTTCAATCAAAACTGTCCTTTTGTGTACCAACATGAGGAATGTCGGTACTCGGACGGAGAAGTGCCATTTTGGCTGATAACACCATCACCAAGTGATAAGGGCATCGTGACCAAAGATTCCATCATATCAAAGGCTCCAACAATCATGGGCTTTCAAATCACCATATGTATGGGTTCCAAGACCCAAATCAATTCCAAATGCACCATCAATGATCATATAGTGTCCAAGGGTCATCATACCGCCATGTATGTGGGTGCCAAACCTTCTCATGAATAACGACCATCTCGAAGGGTTCCATGACCCCAGCAAGTGTTATACAGGCATCAAGGTCTTCATCAAGTGCAAGCAACGGGCTCCATGAACATCAAGTGGCACATACCAAGTATGTGGGCTTCATGACCCTATCCAGTCATGACCACTTCAACAAATGACCACATAATGGGTCATTTGTACTACCATGTGCTACAAGGCACACACCATCAGTGAATGGCCTCCAAATCCTAGACTACCACAACAGGGGCATGTCCAATCAATCAACCATCAATCATATCATCCAATTGGGCATTGTATGTGGGTAAAGGGTGATCAAACTCATGCCAAACCTGTGTAAGTGTCTATGATCAACTCATACATGTTCATTAAGCTTTTCTACTGTAGGGGACCTTGGTGGCGTCAATGACAACCTGAGGGGCCACCGCAAGTCCTATGGTGGCATCAATGACATTTTAATCAACAAGTTTTTGGTTCTGTTTCTGGTTTTCTGGTTCCAAGCCAAACTAGGGCTTGACTTTCCAGAGGATCTTCCCACTGTAAAACTTCGATCTTGGTGCCAAAAGATGCGCCTAGGAGGGGCACACCTGCCTATGTCACCTGCCTAATTTTCTTGTCTAGAGAAGGAGAGAGATTTACCTCATGAATGCTGCTCTTTTTCAGCCTAGCTCTGATACCATCTTTAGTTTTCTATGCTGCAATAGCTTAAGTCCTAATTTGATAAGCATTTAATACATTTTCACAATAACAACATCAAGAGGATCACTGAAAAAAACACAATCACAAGGTACACAACAATTTACCCTGAAAAACCCTAAAGGGGAAAACCCAGCAAAAACTTCCTCAATATAGATTACCAGTATGCAATGACCAAATACCAAGGTCTCATCAAGTGAGAGAGCAAACCCCAAGCATAAGAGCCAAAACACCAAAAACACTAGTCCTCCTCCTTCTCCGTCCCTCCTTTCTCTCTCTTGTGCAATACAAGTGTGAGTGAGTGAGTATAAATGAGGGAATGCACCTCCCTATTTATACTAATCTTCCCAAATGACATTTTTCCTAACTGGGTCGACGTATCTAACTGACAGGGCAGACCTACCTAGGTAAATCTCACAAAAATGATTATATTCTTCTTTTCTAAGTGCTATTGACTCGACTTACAACAGAGGGTTTACCTCATGACTTTTACATGACCTTTTACATCAGTGACATCTCCCGAAGGAGGAATAATAATAATGTAAAGTACAAGTAAAATATTCTTCGAAGTTACATTCTTTCAACATTAATGATGTGATTTTGATACCAACTATATATTAATTTTTCCTATCTAGTTTGCAAGAAAAAATCTAGATCTTATAATTTTATAATAAATATTGTTTTCAATGAACCTTTAATGTTTTTCTATTTAATGAGAACTAAAAGGATGCAATTTAGTTTTAGGAAGACTTAATTAGTATTTTTTAATCCATCATTATCACTAATTTTATGCTATAACAAATTAGAATTAATTATACAACAAAGTTAATGACATATACAATATAATACAATATGCTTTCTTTGTGTTTCAAAAATATACTTTTTTTCTTTTTCTTTGAGGGAACAAAGTCAAGTCAACAACCAGGTTCCAAGCAATTCATTATGGACCCGATTGGCAATCTTACAAATATACTTAAAACTTACAAGTCTCGGTTTACATGTAATAAATAAATGAATTATTTGGTATCACTAAATCTATGCTATAACAAATTAGAATTAAATAATACAACAAAGTTAATGACATATACATACAATATGCTTTCTTTGTGTCTCAGAAATATACTTTTTTTTTTCAAGTCAAGTCAACAACCAGGTTCCAAGCAATTCATTATGGACTCGATTGGCAATCTCACAAATATACTTAAAACTTACAAGTCTCGTTTTACATGTAATAAATAAATGAATTATTTTGTAAGAGACCTCATGAAACGATTAAAAGAAGCAATCGTACTCATTGCTTCAATAAGAAAAGAAGGCTTCTCCTCCTCATCAACCTTTTTACCTCCCAAAAATACCATCTACATAAATAGTAAAAGATTATATTAAAAGCAAACAATAAAGATTTGCATTCCATAAAATATGACAAGAAGCTTTTATGATTTAAAAAACAATAACAATCACCCAAGATATCCCATAAGCATTATGCTATTTAACACAAAGGAACAAGCTTTTATGATAAAAAAAAATAACGATAACCTAAGATATCTAAAAAAAAGCATTATGGGATTTAACACAAAGGCAGTGCATGGCTTTTTTTACTATCCTTGTCAAAATTTCTTGAGATAATCCTATCAAGGTATACTTATTACTGATAATGATCCCTTATTTATTCATATTTGAATCTCACAAGGAATTTACTAGGTCTCACAATGTAATGCGATAATAAGGTATTACACTAGAGTTAAGAAAAATTTACAATATGTTCAACCTTGGAAGTTGATACACAACATACATTTTTTAAATGACCCTTTGAAATTTCTATGCTCTTATAAATGAATGGTAGGAGATTTCTTTAAAAAAACAAACTACATAATTTATTAATTATTTCTGTAACATAAAGAATCACAAATAAACTTGTAATGATCTTGAAAAACACTTATATAAGAAATGGACTTGACAAACCCACAACCGTGGTTGAATTGTATTTTTATTTCTATATTAATTTGGATGTAAGCCTCTTTGTTGCGTGGGAGCGCCCCCCACCCCCTCGTTCCCACTCCCGAAGCTCGCTTCCTTTGAAAGCTCGCTCCCAAAATGCTCCCAGTTTTGGGAGCACGCTCCTAAGGTGCTCCCGAGGCGCTCCCTTCCTTTCCTATACTAAAAGCTCCTATACTAGGTTGATCATTTGACGACAATGTTATGGTACCTCCCTTCTTTGCCAAGCTCCTACAAAAGTTTTTATGATTGATCATTTGATGATAATGTTTTAAGTTATAACTACTAGATGATTGATGTTATATGGTTTAGCACATGTATTCTATAGCTAATTCAACATCCTACATGTGTTTTAGATATAAATCCATCAAAATATATTAAAATATATACTATACAAAAAGCGCTTCCAAAACGGGAGCTTTTGAAAATTTTGCTTTTCGCTCTGCTTTCACTCCCCACTTCTCGCTTCTGCTCCCCGCTCCCAACAGCATAGGTAAGCCTTACTTTTGACTTTACCAAGCACTTTGAAGAAAAACTATTTTCATTGTAAAGCCAACACAATGCCTAAAACAATCAAAGTTGAGCTTTAATCGAGCCCAACACAAGGAAATAATTATCTGTTAAAAAACGCTTTCGTTGATCTCCATAATTCATGTCATCCTTTTCGATTTGGGTATGTCAAATCTTTGATGTGCAACAAGGCCATGTACCCTTCAAACATAGTCCATACAAGGCATACGAAACGAATAATCCACGGTTACAATTGTTAGTTGAGCTTTGCATTAGTATTAGGAATTTTTATATTCAAATATGATTTACATGTTTTATTTTAGTATTAATGAGCTATACCTTGTTTTTATGTTATGTAGCATAAAGAACACAATTTGTCTTTGACATGGCTAAGCAATTCTGATTCATAAGAAGTTCCACTCATTTCCAAGGCAGTTTATATCAACAAAAATTTTAAGGGTAAAATTTAGTCATTTGACTAATTTTCTACTCTTAAAAAAAATTGCCAATTTCCATTCTTTTTTCCAAAAATGATTCACCCAAATTTGATAGGATAAAATTAATTTCACATGAAAAATCCTTGGATATTTGAATAATTTTACAAAAATACCACCAAAACTTTTATAGTTGACATTTGAAAAAGTAGTTGCCAAGGTTTCTAAACTTTACAACAACTATAATTCCTTAAAACTTTCCTTGGTATACATATCTACAATGTTTAATGGAAACATTGAGAAATTGCGTATGGATAATAAGATGCTATCTCAGGACCTATGAAGAGCAAGATACTATTTTTTATTCTCACACATAGTAGAGACCTTTATGGACTTCTCAAGTTAGACCTATCCCATTGCAATTCATACACAATGTCATCATAAATTTACAACTCTTCCTTGTGAAGTTGCTTGGATCTAATTTAAGTAGAATCCTAGAATGGAAATCATACATTGCTCTAAGGTAGCGTTTCTTTTAGATAATAAGAAGTAGGCATTGATGGTCACTACACTAGGAGTATCCTCAATATTTGTGCTAGAAGTATCACTTCATTTTGCTAAGGTCTGCTTAATCTTCTTTTGAAGTTGTAATATTGCCTAAGAACTGCAAAAAGTTTCTTCAAGAAACCAAGAAACCATGCTTAAGGTTATGCACAAATAATTTCTCCTTTCATGTCTTCTGCAAATTGATATGATTGTACAGACGTTTCTCTTTATTTTACAAAGTATACAATGTCATCAAAAGCACTACAATGTCTTTCCAAAGTGTTGTCCGCCGAATGCACACCGTCAGCAGAAATCTTTTGGGCTGTTGTTTCCCTAAATGAGAAAGGTGTGGCCTTGGGGGCAAGCAACAAGCTAGGTACTGTCACCTGAATCTCAGGTCCTCCATTTAGGCTAACTCCTAATGAAGCCAAGGGGGTAGTCCCTAACAAAGAGTTTTCTATGGCTCTATATTTTTAAGTGTTTTTGGTGTTGTGATGCAGATGGGTGTTGTTTAGGAGTTTTTTGAGATACAATAAAATACGCAATCCACGTTGCAATTACAAAACACAAATATCAAGATGAAACAATATATGACGACTTGGAATTTAAATAAACATCCACAATATAATGACTTTAAGAATTAAAGGACAAATAGTCCAAAACAGGGTAATACATGTAATTTTTGAAGACTAGTGCCAAATGGAGTCAATGAGTGCTTGGGATGTCATAGATACAAGTCTTGATATAATGTTTGTGTGATTGTTTTGAAATTGTTCTTGGTTGATTTTATAGTATTTCATGTAATCTTGTTTTTAGGTGTCTATGGAAATCTAACCGTAAATACTTTCAGTGGCTACGTTTGAAGACATGTTGGTGCCGGTCTGGCTCACAAGCTAGGTGTTCAGAGAATTTAACCAACAAGCGTCCAGATTGAGCAGTCCGGCGTCCCCACTTGGAATTTGTCCACTACCTGAGTATTTATCGAATCAACGTCGATTCGTTGGTTATGGGGTTGAAAGTTTTATTATGTTGAATCTTGCCCGATTAATCAGTCCAATGTCATTTCTGAGTGTACTCTAGTTTTTTTTTAGGCTGGTCAGAGCATACTCTTGCAAGGAAACAACGAATAAATTCAAATTTTATTAAAGGGGAGTGATGAGTTGCGAAGTTTAATTAGAGCACACAGATGAACCTCTCTGACAGAGAGTGTTCTTGACTCGTCCTATAACAAGTTCAAGAGTCTTTGGTTCCTTTTAAAGATAGATAAAACATACACAAGGAACACAAGTGATGGCTCAAATAATAATATCATATGCAAAAAATGAAACTAGCAATTAGTGTACTAAAGCAAAATGAAAATCTTATCTAAGTACTGAAAATGAAACTAAGCTAAAGAACACACCAAGACACTCTTCCCCAAATGGGGAAGAAACCAATGTTCCCCCAAGTTTCCGGGACGCAGAAACGCGGGAGCGAGGAAACGCACATTGGGGACGTGTGGAGACCACCCCCAAATTTTAGTGAAATTCGAGGGGGGCGGGGCGACATCCAAGTCTTAATAAAAATTAATATTATAAATTATTAAATCCCAACAATAACAATTCAGTGATTCATCTTATGTAAACTACTAAAAGTAAATAATAAATAGTAAATACTAAGTTTATCATTGTGCAACGTAAATAAGAATATAGCAAATTAATAATACAAACAAGTTATACAATTCATCATGATAATTTTCGAATTTGAAATTTGAATTTTGATATTCATATTTCTAATTTCAGTCATTGTAATTGAAAACTTGAATCAATGATATTGCATGCTAAAATAGTGGAATAGTAAAATACTAAAGACTAAGCCTGAAATAGAGACTAAACAACAATTAAAATTAAAATTTTGTTTCTTTAAACTGAAATTGGGAAAATCGTGGGGGCATCTAGGAACCCCCCAGTTTCTGTAGGGGACGTGTGGGAGCCCCCCTTCACCGGAGCGCGCTGCAGAATAGGGGGACGTGCCCCCTTGTGAGTTTCCGAGAGTTTCTTGATTTTGGGGACGTTGGGAAACGTTTCCCCAGGAGCCCCCGAGCCCCCAAGGCGCAGGGACGCGCCCCGACCCTGGGGGGCGAGTCCCCGTCTAACATTGGAAGAAACACAAACTATGGGAGGCTTTATCCCACTTAACCTTATTCATTAATATTTTATAAGATAAGGGAATTTAACCCTTGAAAATGAAGAAAGTGGCTAAACAAGAGAACTTGAAGCCTTATTATGACTTGTACAAAGGATAAAGGTTTTTTGGGTTCAGATCCTTGTCTTTAGGATCTAGCTTTGCTTGCTCTTTTCTTGATTGATTTTGCTCTTGGTTCACATGTAAGTAACAGCTGTAAACAACAGCTAGTGAGAGTGTTAAGAAACCGAATTTCAACTTATGATTCGAAAAAATGAAAGTGAATGAGATGATAAGTGCCCAATGAGATAAATAAGAGCCCAAAATAGGAAAACAAGACAAAAAATCAGACCTTGGAAATGAGAGGAAAAGCTTGCCTTCTATGACGCAAAATGCGCGTTTTTCAATGAAATGACTTGAAATTTTTTGAGAAATAAAATTTTAAAGATTTTTTAAATATTTTAGGCTAATTTCCAGAACTGGAAAATAGCAAAAAATTGCAAAAAATCAGTCAGAAAACAGCAAGCTTAAATTTGCACGTTTTTCGAGAAAAAGTGCAAAAACTTAAAAAATATTTTTTTGGAAAATTTTGGAAATCTTTCTGATTTTAAATGAATTTCCAGAATTGAAAATTAATGAAAAACATAGAAAAGCCAGCAAGCCTAAAAGTGGAAAATTTGCAAGTTTTTCAAGAAAATTCGTGCACGTTTTCCAAGACAAAAAAGAAGTAAAAAAATTGACTTTTAAGCATTAGTCTTGAAATTGCCAGCTAGCTAAAAATACACAAGAGCTAGTGGGGAAAGAGAAGTGGCACGCAAAACAATGCGGCAATTGGGAACAAATCCCAAAGTACTTCTCAAGACAAATGCTTGGCAAAAAGAATCATGGTCTTGGGCAAAAAAACTTAGAGATATTTGGCACTTCAAAAACAAAGGAAAATGAAAGAGTTACAAGCCGAGTAAAAAGAAATAATGGATTTACAAGTTTGTAATGAAGCTAGGATCTTAGATCTAGTAAAAATTAAAGATTGAAAATAGTAGATCTAAACCCAAGCA
>LPNX011067181.1:505657-533924 GCA_001517045.1 Pseudotsuga menziesii
ATAGCACAGACAGGAAGTCCACATCAGGATATGTGTTCATGCTTGCAGAAGGGCCAATCAGCTGGTCAAGCAAGAAACAGGGTGCCATTGCACTCTCATCTACAGAAGTAGAGTACAGAGGAGTTGTAAATGCAGCAACTCAATGTTTATGGTTGCAGGGATTACTTGGAGAGTGTGGCTTCGAATCAGAGTACTCAACTACCATCTACTGTGATAACCAGAGTACCATTTGAATCTGCAATGATCCAGTTCAGAAGCAGAGAACCAAACACATTGAGATCCATATGCACTACATCAGAGAGCTTGTGCATGATGGCACCATTCACCTACTCTTCTGTTCATCTTCAGAACAAGTAGCTGTAATCTTCACCAAAGCATTTTGTGAGAAGACCTTCAGCAATCTCAAATCACTGCTGGGGATTGCTGATCATGCTGTGAAGCATGAGTGAAGACAAGATTTCCAAATTTTGTTTTACAGTCCATGTTTAAGGGAGGATTTTCCCATGTGGTTTTTGCCTCTTTCCTTGGTTGTATGGACATGCAGTATGTAAAGGGTGACTAAGCCTTGTTGCTAGGCCCTATAATTTTCTGATATATTACTCATAAGTCAAGCTTAAGGGGGGGTGTTAGAATAATCAACCCATAGTTAGCTACCTTAGACATTAATTTAATTATTTTTGTCTTATTTGCCTAGTCTCATGATTCCACCCTATGCAAGTTGTCATTTACCTATCCATAGTGGTCAAACTTTCCTATTTTGACTCATGTAGCACTTGGGAAACCTCAAGGAATCAATTCTGCTTTATTCCTGGTCTCCTAGGGGCCCTTCTGTTTTTTCTGCTTTATTGCCTGCTTTTTCAGTGCTTTAAGGCAATTGGAAAAGTTTGACTAGGTGAGGTGAACTAGTTTTTTGTCCTCCACGTCCTCCACTCTTTTCTCCTATGAAAAGCATGTATGAGTTGTCATTCCATCACTCTTTAGCTTGCCTAAGTGCTTTTGCCAATTCGTGAGCTCCATGACTGATTTGGAAACAGCTTTTTGCACCTATGGGGGATTTGCTTAATTTTAGTAAGCCTGCTTTTGACTAGATTCGAATTGCTCCTCATGCATTCGAATCCCTTATGTAATTATTTAATACAGCAACCTATTATGTTACAGGGTTGGCTATTGTACACTGAGTTAATACAGTTTAGTGTTCAGCTCCATATTCAGTCTCTTTTGTGAGTGATTTTGCATGTTCAATTGATAATTGCTGTGAGTAAAATTGTTCTATCACTGGGTTCTATTTCCACACTTTGCTAGGAAGTTGACTATGGTTGGATGGATCTTGCAAACTTTGTTCTGTTTACAATGTTTCCCATTGGATTTCTAACAAGGCCCAATTTCAAAGGCTCTAGTAGATCTTGAGATCATACTTGTGGTGTAATTATAGCGGAGAGAGAGGCATTTCTTTGGTTCCTTGGGATGTGCATACTATGCCTAAGACGATGGGGGACTTGGTTTGATCAATGTTGGCACTCACAACTACATTTTGGTGGCCAAATGAGTGTTGATGTGTCTAGACTCTAGAGGGAAATGCTCCATGGCAGGTTTTGTTTAGACATAGGATCATTCGATGATGTAAAAATAACAAACAGGGAAGGTGCAGGGAAATTTTGCTTTGTGTGTGTGACGTTTCCTAACCAAATTAACCCAATTTTTTTTTTTTTCTTTTTCTCTCTCCCAGCTTAAAATCTGGTTGGGGAATTCTTCAAACTTATGGATCTACAAGAGATTCTGCTGTAGATGGTTATTTCTGATTCAAGTTGACTATGAAACTTTAATGATGGCCTTCATGGGGAACTTCCGCCTATCAACCTACTCGCTGCTTGAAGACTGATATGTTAAATCTAATATAGAGTTTCCAAACCACTGGGTCTTACTGCTGTATGTGACAATTGGAAAAACCTTCTTTTGATGTAAAGGTTTATTTTCGCTTGTTTAAGATTCAGTGGTCATTGCAAAACATAATAATGATGTATTTTATCCAATAACTTTACACATATATGGCTCACTCAATAGGGGTTTGCAATCAGCTTTAAGAGTCAGACTTCCTGTAGATAACTTGGACAAGAAAGGCAAGCACAGAGTTTCCTTGCACTAGAATATAAATATCAGATTAAGAGACAGTGTTCAGATCTGAATATTCATTTATTTCTTAAGAGATGATACATGCCTGGAAAGTGCTGTAAGCAGAGGTTTGATGATGGCAGCTCGTGGACTAGAGAGTAGGACCCTTTTCTTCAGCACTGTGACACTATACAATGATCCTGAAGGTGATATATATCATATAAAGGTTAAGGATGGTAGGAGGCTGGCATAGACCCTCTCTGTAGCTGCTGATTTAAACTTCCCAAAACAGTCTTTACAATTAAATTGCCAATTAACAACCAGCATTCCTCTTGTGTGCAACTCAACCCCATCTAATGGGTACAATGATATTCTAACAGCTGTAATAATCCATTAAGAGACTGAATACCCCAGATAGTAATGAACTCGTCCACAGTGAGCAGTTTCAGTCACAGAGAACCAATATATTCAGCGTTTGGAGCAAGGCAGTTATGGTGGATGAAGCCCACGAATTTCCCACTATAGCACACACAAATTTGTCTAAAATAACAGCGATCCCCCACAAGATTGAACAAAATAAATACTCTCTTTTGAGTCCAAGCTGATGACAGTGGTGCACCTTCTTGCCAGCTCTAGGTGTATGCTTCCTTTACAATGATGCGCCCCCCTTCTAATAGAGAAAACCAACCACAAGTGCGCCTTCCAAGGTGTGGAAACAAACTCCAAGTGTGCCCTCCATCTCAATGAACAAACCTCCAAATGGTGACTGCATCCTCCCTGAGACACACTTTGTCTCACTGAAAACGCCCAACAATTCTCAGATCTGAAGCAAATGTAAAAATCTCAACCACGGCACTAAGCAGAAATGGGAAATCTGAAATGATTCCTCGTCAACCAATGGCTACGATAGATAGTCTCACTATCAAAACAATTCACCTCCTCCTAGGGTTTCGTCAAAGATAATTTTGAAGCTGAAGAGCTCTCTATCTCAAAATGCAAAATAGACAAGAATGAGAGAATGAACCCTCATTTCCCCTTTTATAAATTTCACTTTCTCCTCTTAGTCACTTTTCAAATTCTCACGACACTTTCTCCATTAAAAATATTATAAAGTGACTTTATGGAGATAATCCCCTTTTCCATCTTTTAATTTCATGTTGAGCACTTTTGATTTAACTTTTCATTTTCCACTCATTTATCATTAAAGTGACTTTTATAAGGTCACTTTATTAAATTAATTACTAATGTCACTTTACAAAGTTCTTTTAGTCTAGGTGACATTAATAATTAATTAATTCTCGATCTCACCGACTATATCCTATGGGAACTAGATAGGCTAATGAGTCACTCGTGGTGGGCCATCCGGAAATTGGTGTTGAAGGCCTTACAGAACTTGTCTTCTTGAGGTGACTTGTCTTCAAGATTGTCGATTGAGCAAGTATGGCATCTTTTTTGGGGGGCTTGTGGGATGCATCTACTTGCCTTGGAAAGATCGGTGGCCCTTGGTTCAAGGGTATGGCCTCCTCACCCCTAATTGGTATTCAATTATGAATGATTAAAAATGATTTTATACACAGTGAGAATTTATTCACGAAGGGAAGATAACTGCTTGTGATTTTTTTATAACCTCTACAGTTTCAATCTTGCTCTAGGATCATCATCAAGAGACTTATCAGACTCACTATTTTGTGAGTCCATACTTCAAGAATTAATATCATTTCTGCCAAATTTGAGCTGACATAGGCATTCATAAGACAATCTAGGGGTTATTTTTATTAGGGTTGTCCTGAATAATCTTCAAATATTTAGGGTTTGATGGAGATTAATCAGTATGACTAATAAAAATAACCCCTATATTGTCTTATGATTGCCCAAGTCAACACAAATTTGCTAGAAATGATATTAATTCTTGATGTATGGATCAACTAAATATCGAGTCTTATTAGTCTCCTAATGATTATCCTAGAGCATAATTAAAATTGTAGAGGGTATAAAAGAATCCAAACGCAGTTATCTTTTCTTCGTGAATAAATTCACTTATGAAGTTAGTAGGGCTCATTTGCCAACATGATCTATTTAAAATGTGTTACCAACTAAGTTGCAATAAGTTGGATTTCTAAGTGAGCCGCCAAAGACGACCAATTACTTGTTCAATTTTCAAGTTCAGAAGTCCATGCAAGCCTTCCTAGGCCGTTTCTTTTTTTTTAAACATATTCATACCCCCACGAGGAATTGTAATAAAATTACTTAGCATGATAAATTTATGTAAAAGGTTTGGCTTCCTAGAACTTAGTCATTAATACATTATTTCAGGGTGTTTTTTCCTTGTTAATTATCTAACATTTTTTAATGATTTATAATTTTGAGTTTTTCACTCAAGACTCCAAAACTGAAATAATTGCCTTGGTGGTTAGGCCTTGGGAGGTTATTAAAACCTATATGTCAATGTATATTACCATGCTAATCATTATTTTGAGTCATTATGAACATGTCCTAAGTATCCCATAGGTTTTTTTAAATTTCTAGAATTTTTTTTTTTTTTTTTTTTTACAGGCTTATTTTCAATAAGTCAATAGTAAAAGTTTGTAAATTCATAAAAGTGTGTCTAGGAGGTTTTTTTTGCCATGGGGGTGCTTATTTTCTAACTCGGAGCACCCACTTAATCCTTAAACCCACTTTCCTAAGTTTTCAAGTAATTATTTATCTCCAAAATTAAATATTACTCGAAAAACCCAAAAAAGACCAAAAAATGAGTTAATTAAAAAATTAGGCAATTAGAAAAACAAAAGAAACTTACTGAAATCAGTTTCTGTGACTTGGCAAAGTAAAGTGGCAAGTACCCGAGAAATTTTAGGAAGTCAAACACTCCCATTTTAGAGAGATTCCAAGCTCAGAAGTTTCCTCAGGCAAGAGGGGCGCATCTCTCCAAGTGGGGGTGCAAGCTAGGATGGAAAAGCTTTCGGTTTTAGGAAAAAGTCAGAGTTATGGAGGTGTTATCCAAAGCATTGTGATGTTTCCACTTTCCAATTACTGTTCCAACTCACAACAACTCACTGCCCACTCACTCAGCCCTAGCGCATTATTAAGCAAGTGCGCCCCCCTCTCTTGCTGGGGTTTTGCTATAAACAAGAGCAGGTTCTCTTCATTCATCATGAGAAGTGTGTGGAACCTATGCTCCTGTATCTCTTGTAATCGTTTAGTTCATAGTTACATATATCACCGATATATCGACCGTATCGCGATATATAGTGAGTCGAAGGGGTCGACGATATATTGCAGAGAAAAAATCGTGACATTTTCCAATATTTAAAAATATCGCGCCACATTCAATGACTCGCGATATATTGGGTAAATATCGCTAGTCGATGGAAAGTGTTGTCCTGCTGATGAAAAAAATGCCAAAATGACAAATAAAACGACAGTGGCTCACTTTTTTGGGTTTGTTGATGAAGCGGTCCATGGGGTTTTAGGCAATTTTCAACAAGAAGGGAAAAAACAATCTTTCCATTGCCATTACCAAATTGTTGGTGGAGTGCGGTTCCATCTTGGCATCTACTACATCTTTGTTTCTATTTAGGTATATATTTTTGTTTTTTCTTTCTTTTTGCTTGAGATTTGTTGGTTAATGTAGATTTAGTGTAGGGTTTAGGAACTAGGTTGGTTGGCCACCCTCCATTCCTTTAAATGTTTTAAAATTTTAAATTGGTAATTTCATTGTTTTCAAAATTTCAAAGATCTAAGCATCCATTAAACATTTTATTCATTTTTGTTTTTTGTTGTGGCATAGGTTTAATCTCCATTATCACTTCAAGTTTCAACTCTCAACTAAATAGTGACACAATGCCAAAGCCATTGGATCCAATGTGGGAGTATGGGAAGCCAATTGACCCTAATAATTGACAAAGGTTGAAATGCAAACTATGTGAGAAGGATATTTGTGGTGGAATTAGCTGCTTGAAATACCACCTTACCAAAGTTGTTGGGCATGAAGTGGATGTTTGTCCTGCTGTTTACCCAGAAGTGATGCGTATTGCAAACCAATCCCTTCTTGACATGGCTAGGAAGAGAGATGAGAAGGAGGAATTCAAAAATGAACTTGCATCTAGAACACAATCACGAACCATGGGAGCCACAAGTGACATGCATTCCTTCTCCTCATCTACACGACCCCCACATCCCAGTATGCCTTCTTCAACCTCACCTTACTTGGCATCGAGGCAACCTTTTGTTCAAACCATAATCAAAAAAAGGGAGATGGAAGAGGCGTATAGAATTGTGACAAAATGTTTTCTAAGGGGTGACGTGCCTTTCAACATCGCCAAAAACAACCACTACTATCATGCCATGTTTCAAGCTGCTAGTACTGTTGGTCCAGATTGTAGAGGGCCTTCCTATAATGATTTGAGAGGGAGACTACTTGATGAAGAGAAGGTTGATTGCACCCGGAGATTAGATGAGCTCAGACAGTCATGGGAGACCACATGTTGCATTGTTATGTCAGATGGATGGATTGACGGGAAGGGAAGATCCATTATCAATTTCTTGGTTAATTGTCCCAGGGGGACAATTTTTATCAAATCTGTCGATGCATCTTCCTATGTTAAAGATGCACACTTATTATGTGATTTGTTGGATAAGTTTATCCAAGAGATAGGTCCACAATATGTTGTCCAAGTCATCACGAACAACGCTGCCAATTATGTTGTTGTTGGGAGGATGCTTATGGAGAGGTATGCAAGCTTGTATTGGACTACTTGTGCCACCCATTGCATTGATTTGATGCTAGAGGACATGGGAAAACTTCCTTCGATCAAGAAGTCATTGATTCAACTCGAAGTGTGACAAAATATATATACAATCATACATATGTTCTTTCACTCATGAAACGCTTCATGGGGAACAAAGAGTTGATTCGGCCTGCAATCACACGATTCACCACTTCCTTCATTTCTCTTCAGTCTATGCATAAGGTTATGATGGAGTAGCAGCAGATATTTCTTTCTGATGAGTGGGCTTCTTGTGTCTATAGCACCAAACAAGATGGGCAAGCCATTGCTCGAATGGTGCAATTTGATTTGACTTTTTGGGCAGGATTGGAGGAGGTATGTGCCATCAGTGAACCTTTGGTAAAGGTTCTTCGTTTGGTTGATGGTGAAAAGCCCGCAATGGGCTACTTGTATGAGGCCATGGATAGGGCCAAGGAAGCTATCCATCGCTACTATGAGGACAAGGAGTAGGTGGGACTCACAAGACGAATTGAACTATAGAGTGTGATTGATAAACGATGGAATAATACTCTCCATCGTCCCATTCATGCAGCAAGGCTCTACCTCAACCCTGCTTTCTCTTATGCATATGGACTTCAGTTTGATGCTAAGGTCATGGATGGCTTTCTTGAGTGTGTTTAGAGGATGGTGTTAACTCCCTCTGAGCGCGCAGAGATTTCTAGACAGATGGAGATCTATAGGATGTCAAGTGGCACTTTTGGTTATGACATGGTTGTTCAGGATAGAACCACAAGGATGCCAGGTACAATTTGTTTAAAACTTTCAAATTTTGATCTCGTAGATTCTTAATTATTTACTCTTTCATTTCTATATTTTTTACTTGGTGGAAATTTAATACATTGTAATTTGTAATTTGTCTTTCCTTCCTTGTTTTCTTTGTAGATGTGTGGTGGACTAACTATGGTCACAGAGTCCTAGAGTTGCAAAAACTTGTCATTAGAGTGCTCAGTCAAACTTGCATCTCATCAGGGTGTGAGCGCAATTGGAGTGTCTTTGAGAAGATACACTCCAAGAGGCACAGAAGGCTAGAATTTAGAAATGTTAAAGTTTAAACAATGAAAATTTAAATTTATAATCTTTGATTTTTCATAATTTTATTAATTTTAAATATAATTTATTACAATTTTGAATTTGAATTTATCATCATTTATCACCCCCTAACTATGGATCTCATACTAATGCACGTTACTCGTTCAACGCCTTAATAACAAGATTTATGTCTACTACAATCTAAGGTTGCACGTGAAACAAATTGAGAAAGTACCCAATTCAGATGCTATTTCATTGGATGACATTGGCACTACCAGCAAATGGAGGGTGGAGACAGAGGATCCTGGGATGGACGAGGCACCTGAATGGTTGCAGGAAGAGGAGGATGATGATGCAGATATGTCGGAGGAGGAGGTGACGGAGGAGGATGTTGATGTTCCACTTCTAGAGGATGACTATGAGTACATTGAGGAGGAGGTTGATATTCAGGTGCAGCGTTGACCAATTCCAGTGCCACCACCTCCACAGAGTCATATAGTTGGGATTGGGAGGAAACAGCTCACATTCGCCTCCCCCTCATCCACATTATCTACTCGAGCAGTTGGAGGTTCTAGTTCCACCCCAGGCTCATCTGGACGACCTCCACGGCCACCTACTGCTTCTAGAGGAAGAGTGGTGCTCTTTACCCGTAAAAGGGGTAGATTGATTAGAGGGTCATCCTCAGGGAGTTGATGACTCGATTCCTATTATTTATCATTGTACTATCATACTATGTTGGTGTCCTATGTCTAGACTCTATAGACTATCTACATGCCTCATGAGTCATGATGATTCATCTCTTGAGATACATTTATTTTGATCATTTGATGTGATTTTCTATCATTACATCAAGAACACATTTCAGGATTTTCAATTTATAGTCGATATTTGATCATGATCCACCATTTGACATATTATGCATCTTATATATGAGTTATATTTTAATATTTATGTGGACATGTGTTTATTTGATGTTGTTGTTGCTTTAGATGTTAAAAAATTTGAAAAAAATGTTTATTTTTGTATTTTTTTATGCTTTACGACATTTGTCGATATTTTTGTTGTTGCTGTCGATAAGTTTCAACGATAATATTGCAATATCTCTTGGCCAGCGATAATATCGGCAAACATCACCCGATATTTTCGACGAAATTTTCGGTGATGTTCACAGAAAAATCGCGATTTTTACTAAAAATCGTGAGTCGATCTTTTCACGACAGGGTGAATAAAAGTTAAAACATGCATTTTTTTTGTTTTGTTTTATCTGTTTGGTTGCCAACAGGAGCTAGGGTATTGTCTCTTGCGAGTGCTCTAGTGTCTGGTTTTGATAGTCTGCGACGGTGTACGACCAAGGGAGAGTTGGAGTTGCGACTCGCAAGTCTGCAAACTACGATGGTGCGAGCAAGGGAGAGCAGGGAGCAGGGTTATCTGTGGAGGGAGAGCAGGGACACGACCTGCTTAGTGCTAGTGCTGATCCGTGGAGGAGAGGTCGAATTCAGACTCAGCCTTCAAGTATGTGCCTTCAACCTTGGCCCTATGTAAAAATTTTCAAAACTTTAAAACCACAAAATTTAAATTTTTAAAGTTTAAAAATTAACACTGTTCAAAATTTTAAATGTTTAAAACTGTTTAAAATTTAAATTTTTTAAATGGTTTAAAATTTAAAATTTTAAAGTTTAAAACTTTAAATTTTAAAACTTTAGATTACTAAAGATTACTTTAAAGTTTAGATCCGTAGGATTAGTAATTACTTTGAGTTTGTAGTTTGCAATCCTTGTTGTATGATAGTGATTTGTAGTTTGCAACTGGAGTGTATTTGAAAAAATACACACCAAGAAGCGCAATAGGTTTGAGAATTTGAAATTAAATTCTAAATTCAGTATAACTTGTAATTTATATCCCATGCGTAATTTATGTATTCTAAATTCTAATTGGATAAATTTATGGTCATCATACAGGTTGGATACCCAACGCCTGAATGATCTAGTGTACGTCTCCTACAATATCAAGTTGTGGGTGAAGCAGCTTAAGAAAAAACCTGAGGTGCAGGCCATTTCATTGGAGGACATTGACATCACTGCTGCATGGATAGTGGAGATTGAGGAACCTATTATGGAGGCAGCTCCTGATTGGTTAAAGGATGATACACAAGACATGGAGAGTGAGACATGGGACGATGAGTGGCTAGACTTGTTTGAGATTGTGCCACCACCGAAGCCACCAGTTGCACAACCACTAGTTGCACAGCCACCAGTCGCACAACCACTAGTCGTACAACCACCAGTTGCACACCCACCGATTGCACAACCACCAATTTCTGTTTCACAGCCACCAGTTTTTGTTTCACCGCCACAGTCTTAGTCAGAGGGAGCCAGACATATGGGCAGTGGTAGCAGTAGCAATGGTAGAAGACTTGATGAGGGTCCAGTACCTCATCATTCTTCTAGTTCTTCTAGAGTACATCAGTTTCCAAGAACTTCTAGAGGACGACATAGTCCACGACGACTCCCACGAGCACCTGGGATTTCTAGCTCTAGAGGCAGAGCCATTACTAGAGTGATTACCTTTACCTGTAAAAGGGGTAGAGGGAATCCATAGTTTACTTTATTTAATTGATTTCATTGCATATGAGATACATAATACATTGATTGTATTTTTTTGGTGATTCATGAGTCGGGGACTCAAGATCCAAGACACGATTCATTTTTTATGTGTGATGTATCACTAGACGTCTTATATATCTTATATATCGGTTTTATTTCCATATTCATGTAGCAATGTGTTTATTTGATGTTCTTGTTGCTTTAGATGTTTAGAAAATTGGAAAAAAATGAATATTTTTGTATTTTTTTAAGTTGTCGATATATTGCCAATGTTTGTCGATATTTTCACTAATAAATCCGATAATTTATTTTTGGACCCTCGGCAATATATTTGTCGGCACAATATTTGAAACATTGTGTTAGAATAATTACTAGCCACTCTAATACCTTTCTGATTGTCCCACCGATCCAGCCAATGGCCTGCAATGTTCACAAGAGCATACGGGAATTGAAGCCTTGTTTATTTTAAGAGTTTTAAACTTTTAAAGTGAATTGATTAAAATCTCAGTACCGATACTCTCGTTTCTAAGAACATGGTCGGATCTGTTAATTTTAATGCAAGAAAACAAAAACTTAAAAAAACCGAAAAAATAGTAAATACACAAACTCCCCCTAGAGGGATGAGATGGGGGCACTTGGCTGCCCGCTTGCTTCTCTTTCTTACAATGATTACAATAAGAAATACTTGTGTTCCTTAGTAAAATAGGAGACACAAGCTTGCAAAATTTGGGGTTTTAAAGCTACCCAAAGAAGAGGTAGGAAGAAAGGTGGCTCCTTGGTGGTTCAAATTGGAGAAATTTCGCCAGTATGCCTCTCTACCTGATTGTTAATGGCTGTAAAATAGAAAACAAAGTTATGCTAAAATAATGGATTTATCAATTAAAACTTGAAAAAATTTACCATAAACTTAAGTACTTTCAAAAAGATAAGAATTTAAATTTTTGACAAATGCTTGCTTGAAGTTAGATCTATGGAATATAACTTTGAAATCAGATCTGAACTATAAATCAAATTAGTTTGTAATTTATCTTATAGCGCTAACTTGATCAACACTTCGAAGTAACCGGAAATATTAAAATTTTATGTGATAGAAAATGAGAGAAAGAATGCCTCAAAAGCTTGGATACTTTGGGCAATGGAGTCCTCAAATGGAGAGCAGAGGGATTTAGATCTTCCAACAAGAACACAAATGTGTGGGAGAGTCAAGCAAGATCCACCACCTCTTCAAGCAAAGTTCTACCAACACAACTTGAACAAAACTTCGAACAAAATGTTATATTTGGTATTACTTACACAAGAGATTAGAAAAATATGCATACAAACAAGTAAAACATACAATTTCTTGATCTTTACGCATAAAAAAAATAAAAGAATTAAACAAGTAAGCAAACTTGATTATTCTTTCCTATTGATTAGCATAAATCCTACCAAGGACGGTCATAACATTTAATGAAACGAAGCACGAAACTGATACAGCTATACCTCATAAAAGCACAAAAGATCATCCACATACTGATGCCCGACACATGTATGCCTCCAAATCTTTTATTTCATTCAACAATGATCAACAAAAGTTTAACACTCCAATTAATTCCCAAAGTGAAAATTCGACACTTTTTGCGTTATTACGAAGTTGTGGGGAAATTCTTCAAGTGAAGCGGGAACTACTAGAAAGTGATCGTGGGGCCCCGTTAGGCTACATCATTGTTGGTGTAGTGTTGAACACAACCCCACAACTCCATCTATCCCACACGTCACTGTGAGAGCCACTTCCTAAGTAAATCCGAACATATTCCTCGTACCCTCGAGTATCTTTGGAATCCCCTCTTCCCTTAATAATCAGATCATTACCATTTGTAATAAAACTGACCAACAATTAACCCACTCCTTAATTATTCACCTAATAATTCTGAAACTGACCAACTGTGACAATTGCAATACTTCTTGAGACATCACTAGCAAACCCCTTACATGCAAGCACTCCATTAGCATTCGTCTATTGCATCATCTATTTATTTCTCACTTATTAAATTCATTGATGTGTTAAATGGAACGTTATTTTATATGCTGGTGATTTAAGTTACTTGCAAATTATCTCAAATTCAGTAATTGATATCATATTATCTCCTAGATTAGTTGTTTTCCTTTCATAGATTAAACAACCTTACTTTATTTTAATAGGGACCACCCCCCTTGGCTTCGCTAGGAGAGAGCCTAGATAGAGGAGTCAAGATCAAGTGACAGCACTTGACTCTTGCTTTCCCCCAAGGTCGCACCTAGTGGCTTGAAAATTTCTGCCACGTGACCCGAGGTGCAACTTAGGCGGAAACAAAATGAACATTGGAATGACAAGGTTGTTTTGGAGGGATTGGGGGTGGAGTCTTGGTAAGTCGTCGTAGTAGTATGACTCTCGTTGACTTTACTCATTTGCTTCAACGACTCTCACTAGCTCCATTTCTCAATGCGAGATGGGTGCTTGTTGATATGGAGGGTAGATGGGTGCACCAACTTCACAGTGTTCAAGGTCCATTCAACTATCTTATAAGACGTGAGTATTTGCTTGGCTTGTTATCTACCAAGGGATCCCCTCTAAGGGTAGATTGGAAAAGAGAGGTATTTTTTATGGCCTTTGCCCTCTTTGTTACCACTTCAAGAGATTGAAATATATTTTTTGGGGAGTGCCAATTTGTTAGCAGTTGTTGGGCATTCATTCAAGACTACTACTCTATCCTCCTCTTTGGTTGGATTTATTAGCATGTGGTATTGTTTAGTGACTATAGCTATCCAATTTGCTCATCCTTCTTTGGGATTTCGTGGTGCTTAAGTGTTTTTTCCTTGTTAACCCAATGGAAGATCTGAGGTACTTGTGTTTCTAGGACTGAAGTTAGCTCCCTATCTTCATTTTGTGCTATATGGCGTGATTAAGTATGTCATCAGTTAGAATGCCATGGGAGCTTTGTTCATCAAAGAGGATCAAGTTTTAGATTTTGTATCCCATTCAGACATTATTTCAACACTCATATCTCTTCGGAAGAGGATATAGAGTCCATTGTATATAGCCTTCCACTTATGCTTTCTTGTTTGTAAATATCTATAAATACAAGACATATTTTGCAATAAGAAACTCCAACCTTATCTCAAACTATTGTTGCAACTCCAACCTTATCTCTCCAATCACCTCTGAATCAGCTTCACATAGGGCAACATTTCCTCTAATAGCAACCAAGTGGTTGTTTAAGCCTATGAATGCCCACTCCTTTAATCCATGTCTTGCATTATTTGCAATATATCTTCCCATCAACCACATCAGCATGGATCCATGCTGGATATTTTGATTTTGGGGCCATTTTAAAATGTAAATGAACAGCTGGTTGGATTTTGAGGATTTGAAGTTCAAGTTCAACATGCCAAAAAATAAAAATAAAAAATAAAATTACAAATAATACAAAAGTTTAAAAAACACAATCCATGCCTAGGCCCTAGCTTTTAATCTTTGTACATTTTCTGAGAAAAAAAACAGTGGAAATAAAATTGCAAACTGGCAAAGCCATGCCTTACAGACTTACAATAAATTTTATAATCTGTGATTCTGTAAAAGAGTTAAGACGAAAGTTCAATATGGGGCCTAGGATTTCAGTTTCTTTTTTTGTTTTAGATAGTGAGAGTGTAAATTTTATGAGAAAAAAAGTGGCACCAGCCAAAGAGCCAAACATAGCTCTGGTCTGGAGTTTGAATTTGAAAATTAATGTTTGGAAGTGGACTGTAGAGCTCCAACAGTAGTTACAATCCTTCAAGCTTCAACGGCTCATCCTTTTGTGAATCTGCTCCTCTATCCTCGATCTCATATTCTCAACCTCTCAAGTTCAACAATTTCAACAGTCCCACTGCACATACTCAGTCCCTCGGGCCTCAAGGATCAACACTTCAGTCTTCAAGTTTAGTGACCAGTCTTAAATCAGCACTCGACCGCAGGCAGGCGGCATGACTCTCACACTCTCACTATTCAAACTTTAAACTTCAGACTTCAGTCAATCATAAGTGGGCTCAGCAGTGAGCACTCTGTGACTCCACACTCAGACACCCTGCGATTGAGCAACTCCATAGTGCCACGACCCACACTCCACGAATCCACATTGCTCACAGTTCAACTTCACGCTGCCCCAAGATTCAAGGGGGACTGCCTCAAGGCTCACGAGCCTCAGTTCAACTTCACACCTCACCGGTGACCAAAGTTCGACTATGCTGCAGGAAGCTATTGCTATAATCCAACTGCGAAAAAGGATTAAAAAAGACAGGCGGGCATGGGGGGTCGTTGACTTAGGTGTTAGGGTTAGGTTAGAAGTTAGAATTTTGTTAGATTAGGAAAAAATTAAAAATTCCATGTTATCTTTTAAGTATGCCCATAACTCAGCGAGTCTCAACCCATAACTTGGTCGGGTTGGTCAGTTCGGTACCGGACCACTCGAACCGTTTTATGTGCCAACTGAACTCGGCTCAAGGTCAACTCAGTCAACTTGGCTGAGTTTTAAAACACTGCTTCAATCTAATAAAAACTTTGAAAACTTGTAAGTTTGTTGGTCTTGATCTATGAAGGACCATGAACATTCCTAAAATTGTAATCATAAATAAAATAAGTCAACTACCCATTTCCCAATCCCCATCCCCCTTGGGGACGATCTGCATCATTTCCAGGGCGTGAAATTTTCTTTGTTTTTTGCTTTATTTTTCGATTTACTAACCTTAGCTTAGTTTCCTTTTCTTAGATTAGAATGTTTAGATGCTTTTTATTTATTTCATTTTTTTTCTTAAAGTAACGGACTAGGACACAAGTCCCCCATTATGCTCTTCTGACCATTGCAGGCTTTTCCTGATCGTTGGTTTCAATCATAAAGGGGATTTCCAGTGGCTCATATATATAGGGAAATCCATCTAAAGTGTTATTGTCAAAGTGAGGGGTAACATTGAACATGGTGTGAAGTCAAGGGAATACTTATTGAAATTCATTTTCTTCCCATTGGACATCCAACACTGTTGCTTTGTACTCGCTTTTAAGCATAATTCTTTAGTAATCCAGACCAAGAATCAACCCACTTTAAGAAACTCACTTCTAATGAATTTAAAACTGACAAAGAGCACATGCAAAACATTCTTTTAGCATTCTTTTTATTCGGCATTGGTCTTTGTTTTATTCGGTCATTTACTTCAAGTTGATATGTTGCTAGAATAGTTTGCTTCTAATTGTTTGTTTCATTTTAATAAACTCCTAGATTTCCTTTTCTGCTTAGCTTACTTATCCTTAGTTATTTTTTAGGGACCACCCCCCTTGGCTTCGCTAGGAGTTGGCCTAGACGGAGTGTTGATTTTTCTTAGCAATTAGATGTTATTAACTTATTTATTGCATAAACATAAACTGCATGCATATAAAGGATCACTGAAAGAAACACATTCATAGTAGACACAAATTTACCCTAGGAAAACCCTCTCACGGGAAAAACCCAACAAACTTCTCTAGATAAGATTCTTCAACAAGAATAGTGCTCAACACTAGTGACAAAATAATAATACAAGAAAGATACAAAATAACCTCTGAGCCCGAAGAAGAGAGAGAGAAAGATAAAACACCCAAAATTGTCTTCACAATGCTTTCGTGAACCCTTAGCTAGTCTCCTTTGGATCTATGCACTTTCCTCTTGCTTGAGCAAAGTTGTGTGTTGCAAATGAACCATATTCACTTGTATTTATACTAGAAAAGGCCATTTTCCTTACTGGGCTGAATTGTCTTTTGGACTGGGTAATTTCCCCCCTTTAACTAGGCCAACTTGACCATTTGAACGGGTCAATTTAACTAGGATGATTTGTTCTTGGTTTGTAGTTATTCTTTCTTGTGGAATATCTTCTGATGCTATTCAAAACATCAACACTCCCTCTTAGCGAGGAAGTTATCTTTTTGGCCATGATCTTCAGCACTGGCTTTTTGCTTGTTGACTTCTGGAATCTTCTACGGTCTAGAGAAGTACTTTGTGAGCTTTCCATCCTCTGTGATGTTCTCCAAGGCCTAACCACTTTCAAAGTGGTTTTATTCTTCTTTTTTATCCCACTGCACCCCACTAGCCAACTATATGGCTATCTAACCTCTCTAAGAAGTTGCTTGTTCCTCGATAGTCCTGACTATAACTCACTCAAGTATCTGATAGTCTTAGAGACCTTTAACTACTATATGAGGCCTATTGATAGTCTTTTACTGCACCACAGGGGTCTTGACTATGACTTTGCTCAAGTATGTGTGCACTCTGCATGAGCTGCAACAACCCTTGGTTGTCTGTACCGTAGCCCCTGGTTGTCTAAGTCATGTACCTTGACTAACCAACATTTGATTTAGGTATTCCTGCATGACTAGTCTGAGCTATGTACTACTGAGTGGTTTATCTATTGCATGGCTTATTTGAGCCATGTACCAATACATAGCTAATCTGAGCCATATACCACTGTATGGCTAATCCACATACTACTGTATGGCTAACCTGTGTTTGAGCAATGTACCACTGCATGGTTTACTGACGAGGAGAACTCCTGAGTCATGTCCCACATGACTAACTGGTGGGCATTTTATTTATTTTTTGTTACCTATGGAGAAACATCAATACTCACTCTCAACTAGAGGATTCTATGGCGATCTGCTCATCCGTGGATATGTACTAGAGTTGCACTACTCCTTTCTGCACCATGTCTCAGATATAACTAATTTGTAACCTTATGAAGCCTTACTGCTTTTCATCTTGTAATACTGGCTGTTATATGATCTTCCTAGAAAAACATTCTTGATGTGCTCTTTCTCATCCATTGCACTAATCAGAGTCCAAATATCCTTGCAGCTTTATTTCTCTGTCGGAGACATATCTGAGTCCATATCCAATCGTACCATGTAGGTATGTCAACACATGCTTTTTTTACAATAATGAAGCATCACTCGGCTAGTACTCGCGAGTATGGCTGAGACGACCTCCGAAACGAGTACTCGCTGCAAACTCGGCCCAGACTCGCCAAACTCATTGTTACTTGCCACACTCGCCGCAAACTCACTAGGACTCAGTCAAACTCGGCACAGCACAACACAAGAAGAAAAGCCTTGCGAAAAATTACTCGAACATATTGTTTCAGTTTCTTTGACTGTGTGACCAGTGAACCATCTTGACCTAATATGACTCTGAGACCATAGATTTAAAGAGCTCGCGGAGCTTCTCCAGGATCAACGTCCCTACCTTTCTCCACGTCATTTGCTAATATTGTGATTTCATTATTGCCTATTTTGTCGAAACCACACATCAGCACCATCGCTAACCGTCGGTCGTTGAGGCTGATTTTGAAGGTACCAATATGCACGGTGGTGGCATAGGGGCATGGTTGGGTAATACGCCAATTTGTCCACTATTTTGGATAAAACAATTTCTTCTTTTTTTATTCATTTTTTTTAATTTCGTTGATTGTTTTTGGAGGGGAAACAGACTATTTCAGCCACAACACCCGTAAGATCCACTGTTCAGAATTATTGGGATCAATTTAATTCTAGCTTTACAATTTTAAATGTTTTAAGTTTTTAAATCTATTTAATTTTAAATTGTAAATAATTACTTTTTTATATATTTATTATAAAATATTAAGACATTTATAAGTAAATGTTATTTTAAATTTTATTTGTTTTATTCATACTATACTTTTTCATTATTATAATAATTTTATTTTANNTAATTTTAAATAGGTGAACTTTTACATATTTATAAAATAATATTAGGACTAAGCAAAAGGTATTTTAAATTTTAATTAGTTTTTGTTTTTATTTTGTTTTGTTCATACTTTTTTGTTATATTGTATTATCACAGTTTATGAGTTGATGTTATGAATTATTGTATAGATTGTAGTTTTATAGCTTATATGGATTAGAATTGCTATTAACATTTTTTTTCCCAAAATTAATCATATTTTACGTTTTTTTTTCTTATTTGTCGAGTCTTGCTGAGTCTATCTCGAGTCTTTCCTGAGTTTACGAGTCACATGCCAGTCGTGTCTTTGTCGAGTTCGAGTCTTGCAACATTGGTTTACATGTCTAAACTCTACCATGTAATGACTGCAAAGCATATATCTAGCCTGGTGCTAACCAAGTACATCTAGGATCCATTGAACTATCTATGAGATCCTCCAAATTTGAAGAAGAATTAGCTTCAAATTCATCATCATATGTGTGTCCATGGACTTGTAATCTATCATCCCGAATTTCTTCAAGACCTCTACTATGTATTTTCCTTGATTGAGGAAAATCTAATCTCGTTTCTGCCACACCTCTAATCCCAAGGATAATGACAAGATTCTAGAATTCTGTGATCTGCTCCCTCTGTATCTGGACATCTTGCATTCTCTGGAATCTCTACATCTGGATGTCTTGCACTAGACTGACTTGTAGCCTTCCCTATTGTTAATCTTCTGTGTATCCATCTATGTCATATCCCATCAAATGGGTCCATTGCTACGAGCCTCTTTCTCTCAAGGTCATTGGATACCACTCCAGACTTCCTCTGAGACTGTGCTGCAAACGCCTCGTGATCATCAAAACAAGGAATATTTGTTGTAGAGAGACCAATCATTCATTGGAGCCTCTTGCTCCCAATTGCTAATCTACATATGAAATCCTTTGAACCTGTGGATCATGGGTTCACATATGACTGTTATCACTACTGAACAGTCATCACATCCACAGTAGCTACTCCCTCTGCCACGAAAGCCATCCTGCTATCTTGTTTTGGAACCTGGATGACTTCACATCCATCACTTGTTCTTCAGAACAAGTCTCATCATCCTTCTTTTGTAGGCCATAACATATGGTCGTTCCTACAAGTCAAATTTAGCCAAATAGTCAGCAACATTGCAAACTAATCAATCAATTCAATGCAATGACAATTTCTTATACACATAATCATGTAACCATTTAGGGAATTAGGCATCGTAGCCAATGCTTTAGCACAACACCTATCAATATCCCAAACACACATGGTAACTATCTGAGTTCCCTCCATCTCCACTAAAACACACTATCAAGAGCGTGCACTGCTCTCAATATGTTAGCAAAAAGGCTTCATCCTAGAATAGCTACATCAAGGGCTCATGGGCTATTGTGCAACACTATAGGCTACTTACTCAACATATAAATATCATGCACTACATGAGCCTACTTCTTCTCAATCTTAGTCATGACTCATATGTAAATGCATAAAAGACCTTGATCTTCTTCTTCATCAAGTTCAGAACTTGTTGAAGTCTTCATCCTTAGTCCTCTTGTCTTCTGGATGTACTACATCCAAGATCACTTTCGATCCACCTTCATGGTTTGGAAAGATCCCTCGACATTCTTGCCAAAAGTATATTATCTACTTCACCTAAATCTAGCTAGTAGGAGGATTCTCCTACTCTTTAACTTTATGCTTGGAATCGTTTCCAAGTTCTTTCTGAAGATTTTTTGTAACATGTCAAGTGCTTAGAAACACCATTATCCACTATCTTCTACTCTAAAAACCATCTTGACAAAATCTGAAAGTCTGATTCAGAAACCCTAGCAAAAGCTACATCAAAATGGAACTTTGTCAGAAGTGAAAAATGACTCCATAGGTAGGTGTGCCCTTTTGAGGAGATCTTCAAAACACTATTTTCCAATCCAATCTATGGCCAGAAGAGTTCAAAACAGGAAGCCCTTATTTCTTAGTTCCAGTAAGAGTTAGGTCAAATTTGTATTTTCACAAAACTGAGATCTGATTTATTGGACCTTATTTTTTTGGGCCTATTTTCTCGGGCCCTAATTTTCCAGGCCTACTTTTCTGGACCCTAATTTTTTGGGCCTATTTGTCCAGGGAATATTTTCTCAGGCTGCTTTTTCGGTTCTGCTTTTTTGGGCTGTTTTTTTTATCTTCTTTTTTGAACTGCTTTTTCTCGGATCTGTTTTTTCGGAATGTGTAATGGCCTCTTTCATAATAGCTCTAATACCATATTGATTTTTCTTAGCAATTAGATGTTATTAACATATTTATTGCATAAACATAAACTGCATGCATATAAAGGATCACTGAAAGAAACACATTCACAGTAGACACAAATATACCCTGGGAGAACCCTCTCATGGGAAAATTCTAGCAAACTTCTCTGTAACAAATAAAATATTAAAATAATGAATTATAACAATATAAATAATAAAATAAAACATAACATTGGTTATATTTAACTAAGGGACATAACCCTTTGGTGAAAAGTCACCATATAAGCACTATATATGCGGCTACATCCTCATTGTAAATAATTCTCTTTTTATCATCAAATTATTTTATTCAATATGTATTTACTATTATTTATTATGAAGATAGATCTCTTCTTTATCCGGATACAGATTCTTCCATAACACACGGATTCGGTGTTACAGTGGTATCAGAGCCCCTTCTTGGGCTTGATTTTGGGCTTTTGGCCATCAATTTTATTTCCTAAGAAAAAAAAAGTAAAATAAAAGAAAAATATAAGAAGATCCATAAAAAGGGGAAAGAAGAAAGAACGAAAACAACAACATACGGTTTATAAAACCAAACATTGGTTTTATAAACCACACAAGGTTTTATTAAGCCTTAATTCCCATGTTCAACCCAAAAAACAAACTATATATATGTATAATAATATTATTATTATATATAAAACAATAATAATAATTATCAATATTTTTTAATAGTTAATTGGATTTATTATTAATTAACTATTAAACTCTTACATTAACCATGAAGTCATTTAAAGAAGAATTGGATGAGATCTTCGATCGATCTATGAGGAAAATGGAAGCAGAACTTGACCATAACAAACAATTGAATGAAAAAGTTGTTGACAAAACCTTCAATGAAATAAACCAACAAAGCGAACTAGAGGCCTCCCAAGATGAAGACTTGGAAATTAAATCCCAGTCCAATTTTCAAAGCTTGCAAGAAAAATATGGTAAAGAACATGAAAGTGATGGAATTGATGTCTTGGACATTAAATTGAATAACACAGCCAGTTCCATATCACCATCTAATTCTCACATCAATAAATATAAAAATGATCTTGATCAAGATTATGATGACAGTCAAGCCATTGTTCTTGACAACAACAATGATCAACGCAATGCCAAGGGATGGATTCCACAGTGTGCAAAGGAAGTCAAGTCGAAGAAATTAGTTATTTTAAGTTCAAACTCTACCTTGACTATTCTCTCACCGCTAAAGAACATTAATGGTAGTGATACCACAGAAATAGTTATTGTTGTCAAGTCGGTCAAGTCGATTCAGTTAACGACAAAAATAGTTAAAAGTTACAACCATGCCAGCGGCAAAAGCTTAAACAAAACTTTATCAAGTACATATTTAATGCAGATTGCAAAACAAAAGAAACACAATGAACTAGTGGTCATAATCAAAATTGCATGTCCCAAGTCATCAGGTCGACACAGAGCCAAAATAAATGAAGATGTCAACACATCAGCTTTGAGGACAAAGCTGCCCTTAAGGGAGAGGCAATGTAACAAATAAAATATTAAAATAATGAATAATATATAACAATATAAATAATAAAATAAAACATAACATTAGTTATATTTAACTAAGGGACAGAACCCTTTGGTGAAAAGTCACCATATAAGCCCTATATATGCGACTACATCCTCATTGTAAATAATTATCTTTTTATCAGCAATAATTTTATTCAATATGTATTATTTATTATGAGGATGGATCTCTTCTTTATCCGGATATGGATTCTTCCATAACACATAGATTCGGTGTTACATGTTAGATGTTATTAACTTATTTATTGCATAAACATAAATTGCATGCATATAAAGGATCACTGAAAGAAGCACCTTCACAATAGACACAAATTTACCTTGGGAAAACCCTCTCATGGGAAAAAACCAACAAACTTCTCTAGATAAGATTCTTCAACAAGAATAGTGCCTGGCACTAGTTACAAAATAATAATACAAGAAAGATACTGAATAACCTTTGAGCTAGAAGAAAAGAGAGAGAAAGATAAAACCCCCAAAATTGTCTTCACAATGCTTTCTTGAACCCTTAGCTAGTCTCCTTTGGACCTGCGCACTTTCCTCTTGCTTGAGCAAAGTTGTGGGTTGCAAATGAGTCATCTTCACTTGTATTTATACTAGAAAAGGTCATTTTCCTTACTGGGTCAACTTGTCTTCTGAACTGGGTCATTTCCCCCCTTTAATTGGGTCGACTTGACCATTTGACTGGGTCAATTTAACTGGGCCAACTTGTTCTTGATTTGTAGTTATTCTTTCTTGTGGAATATCTTCCGATGCTACTCAAAACATCAACACGGAGGATTCAAGTGTTGAGTGATAGAACTTGACTCGTGAATTGCCCCCAAGGACACACCCAGTGGCTGAAGATTTCTGCCACATTACCTAATGTGTGTTTTATCCACTTTTTTGTAACATAGTTGGATTAACTGAGGAGCCTCCAGTTGGCAAACATGATAAACGTTTGTTTCTAGTGTATTAGATGATCCGCCTTTGTGTCTAGCCAGTTTTGGCCAGTCAGTTTTTGTTTTGAATAATTATGGCCATGGCTCTGCGAGGTTTGTAAAAAAATGTGTTAGTAGGGTGTTTTGAGTGGTTCGGTCTCCTAAGACGTAGAATTTCAACTAAGGTATTCTAGGGAGTTTTTTGCCCTTGACAATTATGCTTTGCCTATAGCCGACTATAATTGACGAGGTTTTCTCCCGCTTCCTCCAAAGCTGGAATGCCCGATTTTGAATTCTAGGCCTTGGGGGTTATTAGAGCCCAACTAAGTATATATAAACCTACTAGACATTATTAGAATAGACTATGGTCATGTCCTAAGTCACTAGGACCCTCAGATAAAAATTGAAAAAATTTTACAGGACGCGTCAAAATTTTAATTTTTTAATTTTTTAATTTTCCCTAAGTTTTTAATTAAATTTTTCCATAATTTAAATGGAAAAATTCAATTTGTAATAAGTTAGCCATCCAGGGTCCGATTTCAGTGATTGAAGGCTCTAACCTTAAGCCAAAAATCATTCATGATTAGTCGGCCAGCAATCTCCAAATTTCAGAAGTTCATTCGGCCTCATAATTAATAATTTCTCAAAAAAGTCATTTACGGAGAAATTATTAATTAAAATATTAAAAATGAATATTTTGGAGAAAATAAAAAACTCTCCAAAATTAACCAAATTGAATAAAATAAAAGGCTAAATGACATGGCACGAAGCATTTATGATGATTCCAATCAATATCGATCAGTTTCAGATCAGGTATCGGAGTGTAGCAGTTGAACTATCAGTCAGAAATTTACCCTCTTTGGTGAAATCCGTTTTTGGTTGAAGTGTGGGTTATCTATTGGTTGGGTGATCATTACGAGGGAGGATGAGCCACCGCACCCCCCCTCATTACTCCAGCACTCAGTTACAACTCAGTTTAACTCCAAATGATCATGCCGAGCTCATTTAATTACTCCGATGTTACTCTTAGTTTGGTTTTAGGGTTTTAGCCTTCTCTCTTTGTATAAATAGAGGTTCTTTGAGCTCTATTAGGATGGAAATTTTGTGCTGGAGTTACTCTGCAAAAATTGCAATAAGCTTTGCTTACATTTGATTAATAAGATTTTTGACTTTGAAGGTCCATCTCTCTTTGCATGTGGTGAATGTTCTATGGTTGAGATGAAACCGTTCCTAAACCCTTACTCTTTCTTTTACTTGAATGAGATCTATTTATGTGTTAAGCTCAAGACGGCCACTATTGGCACGGTAGAATAGTTGTTTGTAGTTTCAATTTAGTTATTTATGCAAAGTAGGTTCTAATCTTGATGAATATGAGTAGTTAGTTATACGTAGTATTGATCTCGATTGAGTTTCCTTTGCATACTCTTTATATATATATATGATCTCACTTGTATCTGAGTTTTGGCATTAGCAGGTCACAGGTTGAAGAAGGATGCAAGTTCAGCTACATCAAGCCCAAGCTTCAAGCAACCTATCTTTTAACATATTGTGATTGTAGGGCCTACAAAATCGGTCTCTTCCCATTTGAAAGAAAGCCGGAGTCTTCTTCCATCTCTTGTGTTCCATCCACAAGAAAACCTATTTCTCTACCTTTCTTCTTTAAATTTTGTACTTGCTCATAAAATAGATCCAAGTTTCAAATCTTCAATTTTTCAAATCTGTTTTTAGGGCCTTTGCTAGATCTAGGGAAAAGTTTTATGCTTTGCATGTAAAAATTCAAAGTATAAAAATTTTTCCAAATTTTTTTCAATTTTTTTTTTTGCATTGTCTTTCCTATCATATTTTAAACAATTCATGCGTGCTGATTTTTCTTTTTTGTGACAGGTACAGCGGAAATGCTGGCGAAATTCTGAAGAATCATGCCCTAAAAAAAACATAAATTCCCTCTTCTTCTTTTCCCCTTCTACAGATTGCTCCAAAGACCTTTCAGGATTAAAGAAAATGAAGCAAAAAAGGAAGCAAAAAGGGAAGCATTGTAACCAAATTAATAAAAAGCAAGTGGGATTACGGCTCCCACACCCCTCTTCCCCCATTTGGGGGAAGCTTGTATCGTCTCCCATTTTCATGCTTTGCTTCATGTTTTGCTAAAAGTAGAATAGAGTAGTTTATAATCTTTAGAAGTTTTTCTTTACATTAAAATTTGATAGTTTATTTGCTAATTAGTTTATCATACATGAAAAGTGAAGTAAAAATATTCCTTTGATTATTTACTTGGTTAATGCATTGTTTATTTACTTTTGATAGAGGTTTTCCTTACCCACTTGCTTTCTCGATTACGGCCCTAAAAAGCCTGAAAGAGACTCTTGGGTAGTTTAGATCTTGATGTTTCTTTTAATTTTAACAAATTAATTAAGTCTGTTGAACTTGCAGTAACACAAGTCAAGAGCACTCTCTATCGGAGAGCATTGTTAGAATTGCATATCCTTGCATTAGACGTTTAGATTAGATAAGTCTCTTGAACCTTTGTCATAAGACAAAGTCAAGAGCACTCTTTGTCGGAGAGTCCTAATTAACTGGTTTAATAAAACTTGCAACACACACACACCCTAACTAATTAACTTCGTTCTCTCCTTGCAGGAGTATGCTCTGACCGATCTCAGATCGGAGTACCCAGAAACGACATTGGATCTTTAATCTTGCAAGAATAACTTAATAAAATTTAACACCCCGTAACCAACGCGGTGCGTTGTAGGGAATTTTCCAAAGTACTTCCTAGTAGAGGCACCGGAACCCTGCTGTTTAAGCTTCTCAGCTAGCTGGTCAATCTTCGCGATACCAGCCTAAGATACTGGGCGGGCTTGACATGTCTTCAACGAAGTGAACTTAGAATATTCTCCCGGCTTTTGACAAACCTTCGTTGACACCTGAATCAAGAGCACATAAAATCCTTAAAACCTACCAAGAGCATTCGCACAACCTAATATTCACTAGTTTGATTTCTAGACTTATTATTTTCTTTGCGCATTTCAGTATCATTGACTCCATAAGGCACTGGTCCTTGTTAAATCTGCATAATTATCTTTTTTTGATCAATTGCCTATGGTTTGTTATAATCTATATCTGTGAATGCATAATTAGCTAAGTCTGGAATCATTACTCATCTTTTAATCTCTTGTTAGCAACGTGGATTGCTTTGATTATGTGTCATACTCATAATAAATAAACACTTCTAATTATCATAACTCCTAAATAACACCCATCTGCATCCGTAACCAATTAAAACACTTTAACCACATTGAGCCATAGAAAACTCTTTGTTAGGGACTACCCCCCTTGGCTTCGTTAGGAGTTAGCCTAAACGGAGGAGCTAGGAGTAGGTGACAGTACCTGGCTCTATGCTTGCCCCCAAGGTCACACCTCTCCCACTTTCCCAAGTGAGGAGACAGCTTTTGGAAGATTTATGCTGCTGGTGTGCAATCGGTGGACAACGTCTTTTGGCACCACTGCCAGGAACAAATCTTTTTGTTCCTGAACAACCTTTGTTTCTTTTTATTTTTTTACCTTTTTTCCCCTTTTTGGTAGATTTTTAGTCCAATCACTCTCAGGAATTAGACTTCAATCCACCTGGCGACTCCACTGTCAGTTAACACCTCAAGGTATTCGACTAGAAGAAACTCTGAAGGTTTGCTCAGTTTCATCCCTGACCTTGAAAAATTCTATAAAAGGAGACTGAACAAACTAGCTTCTCGTAGGATCCTTGCAAAACTTGTATCTGAGTCTGTTTCAGACATCCACCTTTTATTTCCAGAAAACTTAGAAAATTTTCAAAACAATAATTGTTTCCTTGACACAATGGGTGAGTTCTTTACTCAACTCAACTTTACTCAGATAGCAGGTCAACCTCATGACATTCCTGAAAAAGCTATTGATAAGCTTGTCACTTTCATAGGCACTGATGCCTCTACCTCTGTTGAGCAACATCTCAGATATTTTTCAAAACACTGTAGTGCCTATGTCAGGGGTACTGACAAACATGAAGATGTATACATGACCCTTTTTGCTCTATCTTTGGATGGCAAGCCTGGAAACTAGTATGAGAACTTGCCGAACAACTCTTTCCCTAACATAGCAACCTTCAAGGCTGCATTCCTCGAAAAATTTGGCAGCAAAAAGGAACCTAGACATCTAGTGGCAGCCTTGACTAGTATGAAGAAATCTGATACGGAAACCATGGATGAATTCAACGATAGGTTCGCAGAGTTATCAAATTCCATCCCTGCTACTTATGCTCCTCCTGCAGCTTCCACTTTGGATTATTACATAGAAGCATTAAGTGGCAAGATCCAGTACCAGATTAGAGACAAGGAGCCGACCACATTGCTTCAAGCTTAGAATTTGGCCATTAAAATTGATAAGAATATGCAGTCTTCAGGAGAGTCAAACATCCAAGGTTACTCTAGATCATCAATTCCTCTGATAACTGTGGAACCTAAAGGAAAAGAGCCATCAAACGAGGCATATGAAAATAAGCTCATGGACCTAACAGAAAAAATGCAAGACATGGAAAGGAAGTACTTAGCACAGATTAAAGAGGTTCAGAATCGGGTCATAACTGTTGAAAGAACTCAACCTCCACCACCTCCTAGAACCTTCCCTGCAAAACCAACATGGCAAAGAAGAAATCCCAGCCATGAACAGAGCCCTCCTCATCAGTTAGAGTCTGCTAACATGGTTGGAACTTACACGCCGTTTTGTAGGGCATGTGAAGACCTTCATGAAGAATCTTCTTGCTATTATGCATGCTATATTCGGGAGCATGGTTTTCCAGAGGGTTGTGGTCCTAAAGCATCATCAAGCGAGCCTGAGTACATAAACTATGTGGATGACATGCATGATATTTCCAGAGAAAGTTGGAGAGAGGCAAAACAATATTCAAGAGAGCCTGAGCACATTAACGCAGTTGGACAACTTCATCCTGTCACCACAGAAACCCGAGGTCAAGTCGAAGATTATAGTCAACAATTGGATAATGTCACTAAAAACTTTGATACTAATCTTACAAATGAGCATAATGATGATAGTTTGGAAGGTTTACTACCTTGTGAACTTTTTTCTGAAGAAGATGACTATGATCATGAGGAGGGATATAGCCAGGGATGTGATACAAGTGAGGAAGAATCCCTTACATCTGAGATGGATGATAAC
>LPNX011067181.1:537891-563724 GCA_001517045.1 Pseudotsuga menziesii
AGGTGCGTCTATATCTACCACTATCGGTGAGGGTAGTGGGAGGGGCTCCACAGCTTCACCTCGTGGGAGGGCGGGGCACACATCCCATTATGTTGGACCAGGCTCACAACCTTCTATCAAGTCAGTTGTAAAGAAATCAGAAAAGGTAGAAGCGGACAGGGTAATGGGAAGGTGTCTTTACTGGAGTCACATACCTCTTAGCATTGTTAAAAACAATCCATTTTGGCAGCTGATGTGTGAGGCCATTGCAGTAGTTGGGCCAGGTTATAAAAGTGCCACCTTTGAGGAGTTGCGGGGCCCAATCCTTCAAGCAGAAAAGATGGACATCGGTGCTAGGTTGGTAGAGTTCAAGCAGTCATGGGAGAGCACTAGATGCACAGTCATGTCAGATGGGTGGACAAACGGTCAAGGTAGAAGCCTTATCAACTTCTTGGTACATTGTCCTAGAGGTACCATGTTTGTGAAATCAGTTGATGCGTCGGCACATGTAAAAGATGCGGCACTTTTATGTGAGTTGATGGATGGGTTCATACATGATATTGGGGCGCACAATGTTGTGCAAGTTATTTCAGATAATGCAGCTAATTATGTGGCTGCTGGCAGGATGCTTATGGATAGGTATCCCTCTTTGTTTTGGACTCCATGCGCAACTCATTGCATTGATTTGATGTTGGAGGATATGGGGAAAATTCCCTTTATCAAGGTGGTGATTGATCAAGCTAGGGCCATCCCTAAGTTCATTTACAACCATGGTTTTGTTCGTAGTCTCATGAGGAGGCACACCAAAAACAAGGAGTTGAAGCGTCCTGCAATCACGCGTTTTGCCACCACATTTATTACTCTTCAGTCTTTGCTTCAATGTCAGTTTGAGTTGAAGCAAATGTTTGTTTGTGATGAGTGGCGTGATTGTGCTTACAGCAGGAGAGAGGATGGGAAAACCATTGCCAAGCTGGTGTACACTGATGCCTTCTGGGAAGGAATGGAGGAAGTGTGCTCGGTTAGTGAACCTTTAGTGAGGGTTCTGCGACTTGTTGATGGTGATAAGCCCGCAATGGGCTATTTATATGAGGCCATGGATAGGGCCAAAGAGACCATTCGGAATTTCTACGTGGGAAAGGGTACCCCAGGGCATGACAGGCACATGTTGTTATGGGAGTTGATCGATACTCGATGGACTGGGATGATTCATCGACCCATTCATGCAGCAGGACTCTTCCTCAACCCCGCATTTGCCTACAAATGCAATTTTGATTTTGATGGTGAGGTTTTGGAGGGGCTTCTCACTTGTATTCAGAGGATGATACCTGATTATGACACTCACAATGCACTCAATCGCGAGATAGAGGTGTATCGGGATGGTACTGGAGTATTTGGCTTTGCTGATGCTATTCGTGACAGGACTGAATTCATGCCAGGTAAATTATTAACTTATTAGACCGTTTTAACTTTTAACTTTTAAGTTTTCACCTTTATTTGAAAGATGAATTATGATTTATTTATATTTATTTCTTGTTTGAACTTTGGTGACATGTAGCCACTTGGTGGTGAACCTATGGTGTGAGGACACCGAATTTACGGAAATTTGCCATCAGAATCCTTAGCCAAACCTGTACAGCTTCGGGATGTGAGCGAAATTGGAGTGTATTTGAAAAAATACATGCAAAGAGACGGAGAAGGTTAGAAACTTAGAACTTATAATTTGAATTTTGAACAAAGCAATTGCATTTAAATGTTTAATGCAATTTATGAATCTACGATCCTCTAGACTCTAATTTTTTTTTATTACCCTCTTACAGGTTGGAGTTCACACGTCTTAATGACTTGGTGTATGTTCATTACAACCTTCGCTTGTGGATGGCATAGATACAGAAAGAACCTGATGCAAATGCCATCTCCTTGGACAATATTGATATATTGTCGAAGTGGAGGGTGGAGATTGAGACTCCTATCATGGAGGAGGCACCTGCATGGCTAGAGGAGGCGCAAGAGGAGGGGCAAGTGGTGGAGGAGGAGGAGGAGGAGCAGGAAGTGTTTGGAGGCACCATGGAGGCATTGCCACCACCTTCTGCGCCGCTTGATATATCTAGTCCTTCATCCATCACTCAACGTCGAGTATTAGATGCAGGCTCAGGGCCTTCTACTGCTACTTCTAGTGCTAGGGGCAGGCCTGATAAGAGACCCATGATATTTTCCCGTAAAAGGGGAGGAGGGCATTGATATTAGATAGCTAGATGCTAGTTTTCCTCAGATACATTTATATATGTTATGTCATTTTGTATTGTTTAAACTTTATACACTTTTGAGTCCTTGATTGGACAACTATGATGTTTCAGACTTTCAGTATCAACTTTGATGTATCGTTTTATATTTGGCATGACTACATGATGATAATATATATCAGTGCTTTCTTCATATTTATGTTCCAATATGTTTTTCTGATGTTATTATTGCTTTATATGTTTAAAATTCTAAAAAAATGCATGTATTTTCTATTTTTTAATGTTTGCCGACTTTTGCCGATTTCTCCCGATTTTTTCGCCGATGTTATCGAGAAGTTGTAATCAAGACCCTCGTCGATTTTTTGTCAAGGCCGAGTTTTTCAACATTGGTACAAACAAGTGGTTACACCCCTATGTTCCATACAACGCCCTAGGAGATCTAACTAAAACATCTCCCTACTCAGACATATCGACCTGTGAAGAAAAACTGCATCAGAAAGGTAGAATGAGCCTGATCATATCTGCAAGTGACCGGAACTGGAAAAAAATTGTCTCATTAGACTCAGAGAGTCCAAATCCATCTAAGGTGTATACTCATACCCCTCATAGGTCTCTATCTGATCATCAACCATATCCAATAAACAATATAACCCTCTGTAAATGATCAGACACCAATAATAACTCAGACTATCATCCATCTGCTGCAAGTGTTAAAGGGCTAAGACTTGCTCTACAACTCATTCAAGTAACAATCAGAACAAGTAGCATTCATTTCACTGGTGGTACATCAACAAATACATATATAAGGCTTTAATTATTATTACTCAGACTAGACTTTCAAGACTATACTCACTTCATCGCTGTAGTCGTTTTGCTAGTGAAGGGTGAAGGATGAAATTTACAAGGCTAAAGCAAAGGATGACTTCCTACTCAACATCATGACACTTTGGATAATGAAAAGGGAATACTCACTATAACCAATGTTGGACAAACAACAACACAAGGAATGGCAGTGCCTCACAAATGGGTGAGTTATTTAGAGAGTGCTTATTCAACTTAGGCATCATGACTACATCAAGTCTGATCCAAGTTCATTAGGATCATCATTTTATTCCATGGCCTTTTTGGCCTATATGACCCTTTGGGACTTCACCAGTGCTTAAAAACACAGCTAATCGCAGCTTTCATCCGGGACATATTTATTTTTATAAGGTTAGCATATTTTTAACCATTGCTTTTTTGTACCTTTTCTTATACTCTTCAAGGAGTATTTTAGCATTTCATTGCTCTTGCCCTCTTTACATATGTTAAGAAACACAGTTTTATAATTTTCATTTTCCATGGGTGCATATTCAATATTTTCAATACAGGTAGTACATGAGCTTTTAGTTTTAGCCAACAACATCTCAAGTGACTAGGGGGAGTTCTACACAATGCCAAACATCGGGACAACCGACCAAAATAATTTAGGCATACAATCCAACTTACCAAAGGCAAGTTTTGTCACCAACTCAGAGCCGAGAAACAATATAAATAGGGAGGCTTGTCCAACAAAAGTTCTAGCGAGGAAAAAGGTCCTCCATGCCATAAGTCAAGAAGTCAGTCGGGTTGAAAACTAAACTGGAAGGTAATGGATGGGTGGAGACAATGAATGGTGGAGCCAACACTAGCAAGCCAAAACAATGGTGGGAATGACTACCTCTATTCTCCCTAAGGAGGGTAAAACCAATGAGTATAGATCAAGAACTTCCAAGTCTAAATAAGGACATCAATACACAGTACAAGATACAACCAAGTCCATATAATTATGATCGCCAGATCATGATACTACAAGTTAATACATGTCACAAAAATCAGTATAAGAGCAATGATAACCATAACACAATAATAAAAGCTGAGTCATAAGCATGCAATATAATCAATTTGAAACACCATCTATCCAATGAGAAAATACTGATATAACAATGGGCATCCATGACTGCTCTGAAATGACATAAATGGCTATATCGGTCCTCAAATCTGAGTGTCCTAAGACTCAGTCCTGACATGGAAGAGTACAATAGTCCACAAATACAAAAATGATCCATATAAACTGCTCATCTCAGCATCTCATATGTACGAGATCTGGCTACTATATATGTGATAACAGGACTTTTATTGAAAATCCAACCTATGATACTTTTGAAAATATTTTTGAGAGTCTCATCTATGATGTGTCCAGCAAGGGGAGTTGTTATTCTGAGACTTATGAAAGTTGTAAAGAAGAGCAGTCAGAGTTTTCATATGACCAGTCAGAATTGTATTTGAGTATCGGTAATAAGGATTTGAAAAAGAAGTGCAGTGAAGAATCAGATGGGATACAACTAGTTGAAGTTTTTTCTCAGCTATCGTCTTCACATATAGATGTTCCTTATGTTTTGGAGCATCTTGGGGCTTGTACAACGAGTTATTATTTGATAAGCCTTGATGATCAGCATGATGGAGTAGTCGACCTGCCTCATCATCTTGATTTGTATATCAGCGCTATCCAGTCATGGATAGAAGCAGCATGCGCGAGCACCTACCACTTTGGGAAGAAGTTTGACGACATTATTCATGCCTATGATTCCCCATCCAGCTGGCCCATTCTGGATCATCACGCAAGTTTGCAGTTTCTGGAAATTGTGTCCTTACTTTGGCTGGTAACCAAAGACGAGGCAAAACTTTTCTATATTAATAAAATGCTTAGGTGGCTGCACTGGATTTATGATTACACCTAACCTTGTGTGTATCATGCTTAGAGTAGGAAAATAAGCTCCTTAAAGTGAGCGTTTACTTTAGCATTTTCTTTATGTACTTAAAAATAAATAAATTTTTCAGTGAAGTTTTGTCATTCCTTCGAATAAAGCAACTTTTGGATCATTGGCTCTTTTTCACAAAACTTGTGCTACTAAGGTTTTCTTGTCAAGTTGAGATGTTTTTACAGGATATGGAACCAAAGATTCTAGTGTTCTCGTATGCTCTCCTTGCATAAGAGACTAGATCAAGCACACATTCCACAGTTTGAGCCAGATGTTATCCACTTTTTTGTACCATAGTTGGGATAGCTGAGGAGCCGCCAGTGGGCAAACATGATAAATGTTTGTTTCCAGTGTATCAGATGATCTGTCTTTGTGTCTAGCCAGTTTTGGCCAGTCAGTTTTTGTTTTGAATAATTATGACCATGGCCCCGCAGGGTTTGTAATAAAATGTGTTAGTAGGGTGTTTTGAGTGGTTCAGTCTCCTAAGACGTAGAATTTCAACTAAGGTATTCTAGGGAGTTTTTTTCCCTTGACAATTATGCTTTGCCTATAGCCGAGTACAATTGACGAGGTTTTCCCCCGCTTCCTCCAAAGCTGGAATGCCTGATTTTGAATTCTGGGCCTTGGGGGGTTATTAGAGCCCAACTGAGTGTATATAAACCTACTAGACATTATTAGAATAGACTATGGTCATGTCCTAAGTCACTAGGACCCTCTGAAAAAATTTTACCGGATGCGTCAAAATTTTTATTTTTTAATTTTTTAATTTTCCCTAAGTTTTTAATTAAATTTTTCCATAATTTAAATGGAAAAATTCAATTTGTAATAAGTTAGCCATCCAGGGTCCGATTTCAGTGATTGAAGGCTCTAACCTTAAGCCAAAAATCATTCATGATTAGCCGGCCAGCTATCTCCAAGTTTCAGAAGTTCATTCGGCCTCATAATTAATAATTTCTCAAAAAAGTCATTTATGGAGAAATTTTTAATTAAAATATTAAAAATGAATATTTTGGAAAAAATCAAAAACTCTCCAAAATTAACCAAATTGAATAAAATAAAAGGCTAAATGACATGGGACGGAGCATTTATGATGATTCCCATCAATATCGGTCAATTTCAAATCAAGTATTGGAGTGTAGCAGTTGAACTATCAGTCAAAAATTTGCCCTCTTTGGTCAAATCCGTTTTTGGTTGAAGTGTGGGTTATCTATTGGTTGGGTGATCATTACGAGGGAGGATGAGCCACCTCACCCCCCCTCATTACTTCAGCACTCAATTACAACTCAGTTGTAGCTCAGTTCAACTCCAAATGATCATGTCGAGCTCATTTAATTACTCCGGTGTTACTCTTAGTTTAGTTTTAGGGTTTTAACCTTCTCTTTTTGTATAAATAGAGGTTCTTTGAGCTCTATTAGGATGGAACTTTTGTGTTGGAGTTTCTCTGCAAAAATTGTAATAAGGTTTGCTTGCATTTGATTAATAAGATTTTTGACTTTGGAGGTCCATCTCTCTTTGCATGTGGTGAATGTTCTATGGTTGAGGTGAAACCGTTCCTAAACCCTTACTCTTTCTTTTACTTGAATGAGATCTATTTATGTGTTAAGCTCAAGAGGGCCACTATTGGCACAGTAGAATAGCTGTTTGTAGTTTCGATTTAGTTATTTATGCAAAGTAGGTTCTCATCTTGATGAATATGAGTAGTTAGTTATACGTAGTATTGATCTCGATTGAGTTTCCTTTGCATACTTTATATATATATATATGATCTCACTTGTATCTGAATTTTGGTATTAGCAGGTCACAGGTTGAAGAAGGATGCGAGTACAGCTACATCAAGCCCAAGCTTCAAGCAATCTACCTTTTAACATATTGTGATTGCAGGGCCTACAAGATCGATCTCTTCCCATTCGAAAGAAAGCCGGAGTCTTCTTCCATCTTTTATGTTCCATCCACAAGAAAACCTATTTCTCTACCTTTCTTCTTTAAATTTTGTACTTGCTCATAAAATAGATCCAAGTTTCAAATCTTTATTTTTTCAAATCTGTTTTTAGGGCCTTTGCTAGATCTAGTTTACTTCTTTAGATCTAGGGAAAAGTTTTATGCTTTGCATGTAAAAATTCAAAAAAAAATCTAAGTATAAAAATTTTTCCAAATTTTTTTCAATTTTTTTTTTTTGCATTGTCTTTCCTATCATATTTTAAATAATTCATGCGTGCTGATTTTTCTTTTTTGTGACAGGTATAGTGGAAATGCTGGCGAAATTCTGAAGAATCAAGCCCTAAAAAAAACATAAATTCCCTCTTTTTATTTTCCCCTTCTACAGATTGCTCCAAAAACCTTTCAGGATTAAAGAAAAGGAAGCAAAAAAGGCAGCATAAAGGAAAGCATTGTAACCAAATTAATAAAAAGCAAGTGGGATTACTGCTCCCACACCCCTCTTCCCCCATTTGAGGGAAACTTGTATCGTCTCCCATTTTCATGCTTTGCTTCATGTTTTGTAAGAAGGATAGAGTAGTTTATAATCTTTAGAAGTTTTTCTTTTCATTAAAATTTGATAGTTTATTTGCTAATTACTATTAGTTTAACATTCATGAAAAGTGAAGTAAGAATATTCCTTTGATTATTTACTTGGTTAATACATTGTTTCTTTACTTTTGATAAAGTTTTTGCTTACCCCCTTGCTTTCCCGATTAGGACTCTAAAAAGCCTGAAAGAGACTCTTGGGTAGTTTAGATCTTGATGTTTCCTTTAATTTTAACAAATTAATTAAGTCTCTTGAACTTGCAGTAACACAAGTCAAGAGCACTCTCTCTCGAAGAGCATTGTTAGAATTGCATATCCTTGCATTAGGCATTTAGATTAAATAAGTCTCTTGAACTTTTGTCATAAGACAAGGTCAAGAGCGCTCTTTGTCGGAGAGTCCTAATTAACTGATTTAATAAAACTTGCAACACACACCTCCTAATTAATTAACTTCGTTCTCTCCTTGCCGGAGTATGCTCTGACCGATCTCAGATCGCAGTACCCAGAAACGGCACTGGATCTTTAATCTTGCAAGAATAACTTAATAAAATTTAACACCCCGTAACCAACGCACCGGCGTTGTAGGGAATTTTCCAAAGTACTTCCCAGTAGAGGTGCCGGAACCCCGCTGTCTAAGCTTCTCAGCTAGCTGGTCAATCTTCGCGATACCAACCTGGGATACTGGGCGGGCCCGACATGTCTTCAACGGAGTGAACTTAGAATATTCTCTCGGCTTTTGACAAACCTTTGTTGACACCTTAATCAAGAGCACATAAAATCCTTAAAACCTACCAAGAGCATTCGCACAACCAAATATTCACTAGTTTGATTTCTAGACTTATTATTTTCTTTGCGCATTTCAGTATCATTGACTCCATAAGGCATTGGTCCTTGTTAAATCTGCATAATTATCTTATTTTGATCAATTGTCTATGGTTTGTTATAATCTATATCTGTGAATGCATACTTAGCTAAGTCTAGAATCATTACTCATCTTTTAATCTCTTGTTAGCAACATGGATTGCTTTGATTATGTGTCATACTCATAATAAATAAACACTTCTAATTATCATAACTCCTAAATAACACCCATCCGCATCCATAACCAATTAAAACACTTTAACCACATTGAGCCATAGAAAACTCTTTGTTAGGGACTACCCCCCTTGGCTTCATTAGGAGTTAGCCTAAACGGAGGAGCTAGGAGTAGGTGACAGTACCTGGCTCTGTGCTTGCCCCCAAGGTCACACCTCTCCCACTTTCTCAAGTGAGGAGACATCTTTTGGAAGATTTCTGCTGCTGATGTGCAATCAAGGGACAACAGTGTGTATTTGTAATGTCCCATTATTGATAAGCTGAGTAATTAACTAATGACTAGTACCACACGAGATAAAAGAACACTATTAGCAATGATATTGAGTCACTAGCAGATAAAGAGGGCAACTTAAGCAGTATCAAGTGACATGTGTGACATGCGAAACATAATTCAAAATGCATGAGACATGTGTCATTAAACTTGCATGCATACATAAATGCACGTGGCATGCACAACACACCATTCAGTGATATTAAGTTATTAGCAAATAAAGAGGACCACTTAAGTTGAATCAAGTGACGTGTGACATGTAAGGCCTAATTCAAAATGCATGCAACATACATCATTAAAGTCGCATGCATGCATAAGTTAAGTTGAATGCGGGATGCATAGGTCAAGAAAAAGTAATAAAAGAAGGAAAAGGGAATTCACTGGGATGCATTGTTATTATTCACTTTTGGAAACAGGTTTGAGAGCTCCGAGAGTTGTTTAGGGTTGAGTGCAAATTTCCTTAGCCAACATTAGGTTCGATGTTGAGATCTATCCATCCTAGCCAATACTAAGGATAAATCACACAAGTCTATCATCGTACTTCAAGAAGATAGGCCCTTGTTGAGTTTTGATCATAAACTGAAGCCTTAGGTAATCGAGCGCATCCATCCATTGTGAGCAACAAATCCCTTTACTGAACAAGGCATATTTATCCAGGATTGGAGCAGCGATCTTCTTTTCCAAGGTTGACTGATTTCTTGAGAAGGTGTGAGCATCACTAATCATGAAGGAAGGGCGCCTCCATTAGAACTTCATTGTTGATAAGCAAGGTCGTGATTATTACTTCGGGACATACATCTTCTCAATAAGCAAGGTGTGTTCCCCATTTATTAAACAAAGACTATCTTATTTCTGCTGCATACGTACTATTGAGATTGTGGTCCTCGTGGCTGTCATATTCACGTGGAGAGGGTCGCAATATATCTTTGGAGGCTGGGTTCTATTCCCATTCACATGATCCACTTAAGCAAGATATTATTGATTGTTAAGCTAGCAAATCATCTTCCAAGAAGGCATTATCAGCAGCTACAGCATATAGCTCTTTGGAGAGCCCACAATTTCTTGCACGAGAAGGTATTTGAAGACAAGGGTCGCATACATACTCCACAGGTTGACATTTCCAAAGAGGGCGTGAACCATCAAGTTGGTTGAATATCTATCTATATAGTGAGGCAACTCTCATGCAACATGTTATCTTCAAATGTAATGCACCATTCTGATTAGTAAGATCAATTGTACATTCATCTACAATTCCTCACTATTTAAGGTCACACTTGTCTCATATACAATGCATGGTTATTGTTATCACATATATTGTAGCTAAGCTACCATGATGCAACATGCATATTTTCTCTTTTCCTCTGAGGCAGACTTATTGATGGAGCTACAACATGGATCATTATTACAGCATGAGCCATTCAAAGCCTTTGTTCTGTAGAAGATAAAGAGTATTTCCTTGCCAGGACTGAGATATCCTTCTCCTTGAGATGACTTCAATGGTGACCTAGCTCATTCGAGCAGAGCAACAAATGTGGTACACAGTTTACAAATGGGCATATCAAATAGAGACAGGTATATGGTGAGATCAAGTATATGGTTCCTTGGTTGGATCTTTCTCTCTGATGTATACTAACACCTTGAACTTGTTATGCTATGATGATTATGGTGACCTATGCTTATATTACACATGTACTAATGCTTTAACTTGTGTTGAGAATGATTAAAGCACCTAATGTTGAAAACTATTGCTTATGTGATGCTTTCACAACTTTTAAACTTTAGTGCTATGCTGGTTCCATGTATCACTTGTCCCCATCCATCCATCTCATCCATAATTTACTTTTTCCCATGACCTATTGTTTGATTGAGAGCTGTGAGATTGAAGATCCTTTTCCCCATCTTAACCCCTATGCATGATAGACTCGATGTTTTTTTGTGTCTCTGGCAACAAGTATGTGGCTTGGTCAGTGTGGCCAAGTTCACTAGATGGTTCTCCTTTAGTCCTCAAAACAAGTGCTCCAACCAACAGTGTCTTTAGACACTAAAGAATTGGAACACATAAATGATATATCTAAATGATGCAAAAGGATAAATGTTATAAACTAGTCAACGACCAAAGGATGAGCACTCTACCATTGTATGATGTAAGGCTCCTTTGCCCCCATTAGGGCAACAAGGCGAGGCAAACCTGTCGGGGTTATGGATGCTCCTTGGCAACGGGGCTAGGACTTAGTCATTTTCTGGAGCCTAGAAGGCTTTCCAGGGCACCTGCCTTTGTAGGCTGGATATTATCTTGTGTTAAAATTAAATGTTGTTTGAAAAGTCAATGGTCAAAGGATAAGCACTCATTCATTGTTTAATGTTTGGCTCTTTTTCCCCTATAGGGCGACAAGGTGAGGCTGACCTGTCAAGGTTATGTGTTTGTAATTTTCTAGAAGCGCAGAAGGCTTTCCAGGGAACCTACCTTTGGAGGTTGACTAGTGTTGCAAAATGTCAAATCTTCTTAATGGAAAACTTGTTAGAGACTCAAGGAAAGAAGCCCAAGTACTTTATCCATTTCTGAGACACCACCATCCCCTATCGTTATCTGTCATGCATATGTCATTATGGCTGTGTGTACTTGTCATCATTCAGAGAGATCACATGGTCAAAATCAACTAGAGGTCATCACTCTTTACTTTAGCCTTGTTTTCCATCCTCACCCAGCACTAGCAAATTGCTTAAACTTTTTAAGTATGGCATATACAAGAGACTTCCAAAAGACTCAATGATTACTCAAAAACACACGTATATCTTATTGACTGTTATTATTTATTATTGTCACCATGATTCTTAATGGAGTAATTTAAGTTGGGTTTTAATATACATCCTGGAGCAGTTCTTACCTTGGATGCATGCAGGTTCATCTCAGTTCAGTATCTCACTTTCAGTTTGGGCATTTTGACCCGATCAACCCAGTTGACCAAGTCAAACACAATTCCCAAGGCAATGACTAAAAAATTGACAGTGCGTATATTTGCTCTAGACATGCCCCGGACCAATACTATGGCTTCAGTTTTCAGAGTTTGGCTACAGATTGCATGATCAGTGATTATTATCACTTTATTATTGGTCAGATCATATTTTTATTACAGATTGCATTCATTATGGTTCTCCTAGGGCGCCACAGTGCTCCAGAGGATATGAGGAGTCACTTGTACCATTCTACTCTGTCTCTAGACACCTTTGTGCAGTCAGTTTTGCCCAGTTCTCGGCCTGAAAGAAGTTATGATTATTTTTCTTATTTTCAGAGGATGAACCACCAAAAAATGAACCAGGAAATCACTAAAGAAATTGATTTGGCTTGTGTGGTCAAGGAAATGGCAAGGGAATTTATCTAGATGACTTATTATGGCTCTCCGGACACTTCTACACCAATTTCAGTCAGCTTATTGTTCTGGATGTTTTATTTGTCTCTCCCAGTGAGGACGTCCCCCATGGGGCGCCCCTCACCTTGGCTATGTGATCTATTACATTGATATATCTTATGTCATGATGTTGTATTGAGGCCGAGGGTGAATTGCGCCCCTAAGGTGACCCCTTTGATGTATTATCATGTTATATCTTATGTTATGATGTATTTTAGCTTCGGGAGGTGTCCTTGGGCAAAAAGTGCGCCCCTCTTGACTTAGTCATTATGATCCATGTAAAAGTGATTTCCATCGCTGATGATGTTATAATCTCAACCATCGGATTTCAGTTAGTTGAAAAGTGGACACACTCTCGATCTATTTAAGAGATGTGATTCGCCCATTGTATCCCATCGAGAAATTTGGCTCTTAGCTATTGGAATAGAGAAAATATTTTTAGAGATAAATTGTGTCTTTTATGTCATAGATTGTTCTTGTGCTTGATTGCAAAATTACTTCTAGAGGTGTTTTAGTTAATTTATGCTTGTTCCAAATATTGTGAGGGCAGTGTTGTTTGCAGGAGGATGTACTCTCTTGGGGCATTTTTGTGAGAGATCCAACTCTCTCCATTTGAAGACATTGGCAATCAAGGGGTTTCTCTAATGTGTCTTTGATCATTGGTTATGCTTCTTGATTTATCTTGCATTCATTGTTTCTTTTTTTTGTGGATCAATTCTCATTTGATGTAGGTTGCTCTTGCAGGAAGAGGGGCACACTAGCTCAACCTGGGAAATCGTTTTGGCTTGGAACTTCATCAAATTCACTTGGAATTGCATTAAACCGAGGTAAAGTGTCATTGCACTTGGACTCTACAAGATTTCCAGGTATTTCTATCAGTATTTATTTTGTTTTAATTTCCAATCCACCCGACGAATAATCCAAACTTCATTTAAAACCTTCAAAATTTTCTTTGGGTCATTCTGCTAGGATTTTTGGCGAAACCTTTCTGAGTTATTTCACTCTCCCCTAGAGCTAAGTGGCTTTACCAAGACATCATCATTGGGGACTCCATCTGCCCTGTGGTTAAAGCATTGATCTTCAAGAAAATCACCCTCCTAGGGTTTTTAGCCATTTTTCTTGTTTTATGATCCAATCTTTGGAATATGCTCTTAGTTACTATCACATCCATTTTCAAGCCATCTTGATTAAGTGTTAGATTACATTAATTATTCATCAAACAAATCATTCTTATTATACTCTTACTTCCAACCTTCAACCCCCCCAAGGTAGTGAATTTGATTATTTGCACTATCTCTCAATACCTAGATCTACATAATAATTATACGGTCACTAAACATAAACATTGTGGGCTACATTTCCAATATCTAAACCTTTACAGTCCAAAGTGTCCTTATCAATGGCTATCTTCCTCTGATCTAGAGTTTCTCAAGCTACTCACCTTACGTACTATGTTACTACAGTTTGATTTGGTGTGTTAGCTTTAGGTCTTTCCTTCTAGGTTAGATCAGGGTTTCCCCCTTTGTCACTTGGCTTATCAGTGGCATAAAGAGAAGGGTTTCCTAACTGGCGTGACAACCAATCCATATCTGGGGGTTGGGATACTCGTAGTTCACCTCTTTAGTTGCTCATCCCCTCTACCGTCCTGAATAGGATTCCATTTGTGGGGCAACTACAAGTTGTGTGACAACAATTACCATTGAAAGTTTGGAAACATTTCTCTATTATTATATTTGCGTAATCAGTTCTCTATTTTCCATTGGAATTATCAAATTTGTTATCTTTGAAATTAAGATGGGGTGTTAAATGAATATGGCATGCGATTAATATTGAACTACAAATATCTCCACAACATATTACCAACAACCAAGAAGTCCAACCTACTAGCAGCTACAAGAAACAAGCAAGTGAAAATATAGACAAAAGGCAGGTCTAGATTTCCCTATTTGGCATCTTACAGTATTAGGCGGCAACATGATCTTTCATAGACTGTATGAAGGTGATCAACTCCATCATGAGATACTCATTTATTTATCTCCTCGTTAGAATCCATTCAGGAACTTGATCCTAAGAGACTCCTTTAAGTCATATCATAGAAGCAGGTGCAGATGCCACACCATATTTAGAAGGATATTCTATTAATCATATTAAAAGGATAAGGCTTACTGATGCTTTGACTATTCACTATACAACTAATCCTTTAGTTGGACAGGTAATTGCATTTCTTCCTTATGTAAATAAATATAAGCCTAATACAACGTCTGCATTTGAGAGTTATTACCAGAAGAGTGATAAATTCCAAGAACAGAAAATTTGTCTTAGAAGACTAATCTACAAGTGACTAACCAATAAACATGTTAAGCAAAAGCACTTCAAAATCCATCTACCCAAATATCCAGTCTGGTTACTGGTGGGTGAAATAAATGTTTGTAATTTGGCATGGAAGGAAAATGGGGCAGGACCCTTTTCTACTGCCGTAGGCAGTGTCTCCTCCGATTGAAGGCATACCTATGATTTTGTACACATCCAATGATCAGGGTTTAGATAAAATGCTTCTCCAGAAACTGTGGTTTACCCTAAGATCGACCCATGCCAAGAGGAAATTGTACACTTAATTTCCTGACTCCAATAAAAATTGAATTTGTTAAAGTTTGAATTGGGCACTAAGAGATGTCAAATATTAAGTAAACAAAATGGCCATTGTTAGTGATCAGATTTTAAACTGATGTGGTGGTAGATATGGCACTAATATGGTACTGACAACTTTATGTGATCTGCTTACTTTCATATTTAGGCAGCTTGTAGAAGGCATGAAATGGCCAGATTTTCTTCTTGCGTCCGATTTTTCAAATTTGATAATGTAAAACAGTTTCTCTGAAATAACACATTTATCTGATTCTGCCAACTTCTCACAATGAATTATATATCCACATTTAGATAACCATGATAAAATTAGACCTCTCTGATGACCTGAAGTTCTTCTGATACCCAGTGCATAACCATAGATGGATACATCAACATGTGTATCTTCAAACAATTAGCAATAATTTGCATTATGTGTTGCTCTATCACTTGAGAGATATGTTAGGAACATCTTCAATCGAATAGATGATTTTTGAGTATCAAATGACGTCTCCACCTGGTCTTTGAGAAGCAAGAATTTCTTAACAAACATCTGGTAACAGTTTAATGACTGAAATGAGCACAGAGGTAAAGTTTCCCTAAACTAATCACACAGCCAATGTCTATTCACATCATAATTTCCCTTTTTTCTGTGCCCTAAGAAGTGAAAGAAACACCAATATCCAGTTTAACTTGGAAAGTACATAGATTCATTTCCAGCTATCCAAGGAAATAGTAATATCCATGGTGTGAAATTATTTAGAAACATGCCTGAAGTAGATGATTGCTTCTTTTTAGGAAGATCAATGGAAGTTTATTTTAAACAAAAAGGAGGAAAAAGGCTTTGAAATGACATCCAAGAATTAGCAATGTAATCCCAAACAACTATGATTCACCATATCATCCACAGCAAAACACCCAATATTTCCCTTTTCACCTAACTACTGTTAGAGAATTAGAACACTTATCTAGAGGAATGTATATGAACAATAAGAGGGTATAGAAAACAAACATACATCAAGATCATCAGCATCCGGGCGCCTTGATTGTTCTTTGGCCAATATATAGCGACCTGGTCTTTCCTTGTCATCCAAGAATATCTGCCACATTCTGAGTAGGATCACAGAGATAAGCATTTTTTCATTTCAGAACCACACATTTTTTACTAATTCACCATGGTCATGTGCCCAAAAGTGCACAATATACAACCTAAAAAAATTGGGGCATGATTGTACGATACCCAGGGTAACATCTGAAAACAGCACCGGAGGTTAATGGTCTCATTGAGTAAACCACAGTGAAAGTCCTGTAGACAATGTAAATAATAGGAAAAGCACAATTAGCTACAAAAGGTAAATGAGGCATAGCCTACTCTAAATTTCTAATAGAAAAAACCCTAACCTTAGTAATCATCAATAGCATTAAATGGTAAAATTAAATTGTTAAAGTAAAAGTTGGCATTCTCCTATCTTTCATTTTCTATCATTTTAATTAAAATTTTAACATTACCATTAATTGTTTCAGGATTTTTGAGAGTGGTTCCAACCTCATTGGACTTCAAATGCAAAAAGTAGAATTTTGTATCCAATTCAAAATTCAACAAGATTTAAAATGAGTTAGCATGATGACTTTATGTAAAAGGTTTGGTTTCCTAGGACTATTAATGCATTATTCCAGGGTGTTTTCTCCTTGTTAATTATTTATTGTTTTTAAGTGATACATAATTTTCGAGTTTTTCACCCAAACCTCCAAAGCTAGAATAATTGCCTTAGTAATTAAGCCTTAGGAGATTATTAAAACCTATGTGTCGATGTATATTACCATGCTAATCATTATTTTGAGTCATTATGAACATGTTCCAAGTCTCCCATAGGTTTTTTTTAATATCCAGAAAAAAAAAAAAAAAAAAATTTCCGTTTTTACAGGCTTATTTTTAATAAATTAATTGTAAAAGTTTAAAAAGTCATAAAGTGTGGCTAGGAGGTTGTTTTTGCCATGGGGGTGCTCATTTTCTAACTCAGAGCACCCACTTAACCCCTACGCCCACTTTCCTAAGTTTTCAAGTAATTATTTAACCCCAAAATTAATAGTTACACGAAAAAACCAAAAAGACCCAAATAAATGAAATATTTAAAAAAACGGCAATCAAAAAAATAAAAGATAATTGCCAAAAGTGATTTTTATGACTTGGCAAATTAATTTGGCAAGTACCCGGGCAAGGGGGACAAGTTTGATGTTGCCAATTCAGAGAGATTTTTGAGTTTGAATGTTTCCTCATGAAAAGAGAGGTGCACTTCTCCAAGTGGGGGCACAAATCCCAAGAAATGATAGAAGTTTGGGTGATGTGGTTGATTTTTGGTGAAGTGGCTTTCAAAGTTTTGGAAGTTGCTTCTCTTTTTTTCTTCATCCAACTCATTCCAACCTCTCAACCAACTCATTGCCACCTCCAACCCTAGCGCATCCTTAAGGAGATGCGCCCCCCCTCTCTTGCCAGTTTTGCTATTTAAGCAAGCACTCTCTCTTCATTTCCGAAGGAAGAAATTGTATGGAACTTATGCTCCCGCATCTTGTAATCGTTTATTCCATTTATTGAATGAAATCAAAAGGCTTTCGAGGCATACTTGTGTTGGGCATCAATGTGTGGTGATTTCTTGTGCTACATGACGTATAACTGTATCAATTTCTTGTTACATGCTTTGTTATTCTAACTCGTCTTTGAAGGATTAATGATAATTGGTAGAAGAGGGTAGATAAGTAGTTTATTATTTGTTTTTTTGAGTTATTTATGTGAGTAGATCTTAGATTTGTATGCTTTACTTGTTTGTATGCATACGTTCTAATCTTTTGCATAGGTACTCTCAGATATAACGCTTTGGTGTAGGCATTGTTCAAACTGTACAGGGATATTTAGCGTAAAGGAGTGTTGGTTCTTGTTTGATTCCATGATACCGCTATGTTCATTTGAAGAAAATCTAAATCCCTCTGCTCTCCACTTGAGGACTCCATTGTCCAAAGTTTCCAAGCTTTTGGAGCATTCTTTCTCACTTTTCCTCACAAAAATTTTAAGATTCTCTTTTTTGGTTACTAGTTCTTATTGCATAGTTGAATCTCATTAATATATTATAAATCTGATTTACATATGCATTTGAAAGTTCAGATCTGATTTTTAAAAAGTAATATTTTATAGATCTAGACTTACTCAAGTACTTGTTCAAAAATTGCAAAAAAAAAAAATTTGAAGTACTAAATTTTTATATTTTTATTGATTGATTCATCATTTTTAGCATAACATTGCTTGCTATTTTGCAGCAGAAGTCGATAAAAGAGAGAGGCACTCTGGCTAAATTTGGAAGAAACAAGCGATCCAAAGATTCCTCCAAACAACTCTTTCTTTGGCCATTTTTTTAAGGCCCTAATATTGTAAAAGTTGTGTTCCTATTCTACAAAGGAACACAAATATTTCTGACTCTAAATCATTATTAAAAAGAGAAGCAAGTGCGCAACCAAGTGCCCACACCCCATCCCCCCGGGGGGGATTTGCACCCTTTTTTATTTATTTATTTATTTTGTAATTTATTTTAATTTCTTAAGTAACAGTAACCAATTTGGTTGTGTTCTCAGTAACGAGAGTATCAGCATTGTGATTTAATAAACTCGTATTTAGTTTTAAAACACTTAAAATTTACAAGGCTTTAGTTCCCAATGCCTGTATGCTCTTGTGACCATTGCAGGACTTTGGTTGGATCGGTGGGACAATCATAGAGGGATTGAAGTGACTACTAATTAGTGAAACACTTCAATCAATCCCTACAAGTGAAAAATTTGACACTTTTTTTTAATCTTACCAAGTTGTGGGGAAATTCTGTAAGTGAAGCGGGAACCACTAGAAAACGACCATGGGGCACCGTTAGACTAGACCCTCGTTTGGTGTAGTGTTGAACACAACCCCACGACTCCATCTAGCCCACACGTCACTGTGAAAGCCACTCCTTGGTAAATCCGGACATATTCCTCGTACCCCTTGGGTATATCTGGAATACCATTTCCCTTGTAATAATAAGATCATTACCACATCTCTAATAAAATTGACCAAGGTACTCCCTAATTACTCGTTTAATAATTCTAAAACTAACCAACCGAGACAACTGCAATACTTCTCGAGACTTCACTAGCAACCCCTTTACACAAGCACTCCATTAGCACTGGTCTATCTAGCATTTCTATTTATGTTTGATGTTAAAGTTAATCAATGTGTTATGTGGAATATTATTTTATATGCTAGTGATTTAGTTATTTTTTACATAAGTTATCTCAGTTGTAACTTTTTATATCATTTATATCTCCTAGACTAGTCATTTTATTTTAATAGATTAAACACCTTAGTTTATTTTACTAGGGACCACCCCCCTTGGCTTCACTAGGAGAGAGTATAGACAGAGGAGTCAAGATCAAGTGACAGCACTTGACTCTTACTTGCCCCCAAGGTCGCACCCAGTGGCTTGAAGATTTTTGCCACATGACCCAAGGTGCGAATTAGGCGGCAACACGACCTAGTTGACCAAGTCAAGCACGATTCCCAAGGCAGTGATTGAAAAAACAACACGGCCTATATTTGTTCCAGACATGCCCAGAACCAATACAACGGTTTCAGTTTTGAGAGTTTGGCCTCAGATCTCTTGATCAGTGATTATTATCACTTTATTATTGGCCAAATGATCAAATTTTATTTCAGATGGCAGTTATTTTAGTCCTCATAGAGCAATGCAGTGTTCCAAGGGGTATAAGTAGTTACTTATACCATTCTTTTGTGTCTCCAGATCATCCAAAGCAGTCAATTTGCCCCAGTTCTCATCCTGGACAAAGTTATGGTGGTTTTATCATTTTCCAGAGATTGTACCGGCAAAAATGAACTAGGAATCTCACTAAAAAAACTGATTTGATCAATTAGATCAAGGAAAAGGCTTCAAATTTTGGAAGTTGATATGTTTCAGCATCATGCACAGACCTTCAGCAGTTTTCAGTCATCATTTGTCCGAATTATTTTATCATGGCTCAGCCAGTGACAAAATCCCCCAAGGGGTGCCCCCTCACCTTGACTAATGATGTATTTCATTGTTATATCATATGCTATGTTGCACAGGAACGGTTCCCAGGTTTTGAGAAACTCATTCCGGAGGTTTCCGCGTTCCTGGGAACTTGGGAACCGGAACGAAACGTTCCGAAATCACCTGGAACGGTTTCTAGAACGACCAAACATTTAGGGAACTTTTACCCAAAAAAATGGAAACTTCGGAACTTCTAAAATGACGTTATGTTTTTAGATAACGGCTGCACGTTTCCTACAGCGATTGGAATGGATAGCAGCCCTCATGGAAGGGGAACAGACACACATTCCCCAAAAAAAACCTTTGGCGACAAAATCTCCTGCGAATTCATGCATTCTGGAAACTCCCGCAAAATGGTTTAACGCTCAATTCTTGTTATAAGGACATTACAAAGAGGTTTAATCAACACACAAGTGACAAATCGTGAGTCTGGTCACTGGGCCGAGACTCGAGCACTCACTGAGCACTGAGCAGTGAACAGTAGTTGGTGTTTACAGTTTGAGTAATTGTTGAGACAGTGAGACTTGAGGAGTCGAGCATAGAGAGCTTTGGAGTCTGGAGTAATCGTTGAGACAGTGAAATTTTAATAGCTGATATTTTAATCACTGAGATTTTAATCGTAGAGAGCTCTGGATGAAGGAAAGTGAGCTCTGAAGTAATCGCTGAGACAGTGAGATTCGAGCAGCCGAGCATAGAGACTCAGAGAGTTTTGAGGTCTGGTCCGTCTGGACTCTGCAGTGACTCGTGAGCCAAGCGTGGACAGTTTTGTGATCTAGAGTGACCTGTGAGTCGACGTTGGAGCAACTAAGTCAAGTAGGACCACAGGTATATTCAAACTCTGTCCTGCGTTTTTTCAGATTTTCTGTCATTTTTGGTTTTCAACTTTTAAGTTTTCTCTAGTTTAAGTTTTGATTCTTGAAGCTTTCAAGTTTCTTCGATCCGATAAATGAGTAATCCCTAAATTCGTAATGCTTGCTTTTGTCTGCATTTCCTCGCGTTCGTTGAGTTTTCAGTTTTCTGGATTTTTTGGCCTTCTGCATTTCCTGCTGCCTGCGTTTTCTTTTTTTTTCTTTTTTAATAAATTACTAATTTTTATTTCTATTTAAATTTTAACCTTAATTTATTCATTGCCATTTAAATTTTATTATTTAATGTTCACAATAGATTTTAGATTTTATTAAAGCATCCTCTTGCCAGGAGCATCATTTATTAAAGCATCCTCTTGCCAGCTTAGAGAGCTATCATGGACTTGAATTAAGTTATCATCTTCCAAAGACAAATGAGATAATGACCTAGCAAAATCAGAAACTGGGTTTTGCTAACCTCAGTATCAGCCTTTCACTAGATAGTTCAAGATGGCTTTCCCATGGATAAATAGGCTCTAGTCGTTGGCTTTCTCTTTCTCTATTTTGGTCAATCAAAGCAAACCATTCATTCACTCTACGAGGGATTCTTTCCACATGCCTGGCATCATTGACTTAATCAACCTTAACTATAGGATTTGCAGCATTGCTTTGCTGGGGATCTTCACTTAGGATCTCATTTCTTCTTAATTCCTCTAATTCCTCCGAGCACTCACCTTCAGACATCTCCATACTAATGATCCCGGCAATTTGATTTTCTTCCGAAGATAAATCAGAGTCTTCCATTGCTAGAAACATGCTTTCAAGATGCCTATACTTCCATACTTTATTTGCATCTTCTACAAAATGAGCTTTAGCATTATTCATCAATTCTTCCCCATATGTGTTCTTTATCCCTTCTTCAAAAGTCTCCAGATGCTTCTCATAGCAAGGTTCCCTATTGATCCTGTTCAAAGCTCCGTCAAAGTTCGGGACACAAAGGTATGATAGATCCATCATAAGATATCCACCTAAACCAGCTGCCCACTTTCTAGATAGAAGCATTCCATAAGCTGGGGGTAAATTAATAACAACTACATCCATCATAGTGGAAATGTCTGAGCATGCAAACAGATCAGCTCTAAGGTTTTTGATCAAACCATAGGATGGCACTCACCTCGAGTCTATGCCACAAACATTTCCATAGGGCCTAGTCACTTCCAATCCCATTTCCTTCATGACGTGCAAAGGCATTACATTCATAGCTGCTCTAGAGTCCAACATGCAATTATGCAGGAGCATATTCTGAATATGCAAGGTTAGATAAAAGGGAGGATGACCACCATTCTTTCTCTCATAGATAGCAAATTGTATGTTGACTGGCGGATCTTTTTCATCTTTGCTAGAATACGTTCTCTCGGGACTCTGTTCATGACCGAATTCTAAATCAAACTTAGGTGCTTTGTCTTGGCCAACACTATCAAAGAATTCCTCTACTTGGCTTCTTGCAGATGGAACATTCATCAATTCAGTTATAGGGATGCTACACATTATCTTGCTCAACTCTTTCTCGATGTCAATGTTCAGATTCAAATCTCCTAGTGCAAGATTTTCTTCTTCCTTTTTGTCTTCGTTCACTACTTTTCTTTTGTCAAAGAAGGAAGGCTAGGAACCCACTCTTCGTTTATAAATTCTAACCCGTGTTTCTTCTTTTGTTTCAGGGATTCCTACCGCACAACATGAGGGTTTAGGCTCATCAACCATATCTTCCTTCTGCTCCCAAGTTTCCTCCTCTTGCTCCCATAGCTCTTCCTCTAAAAGAATTCTTCCAAACTCATCATCGTAGGATAGATCATTCATGAAATTAATGTTGCTTGGTTGGTCATCAGGGTGACTGGTGTTTGTTGGTTCTTCATCATTTTCATCACACCAATTAACATTTCTCTTCTCAGGATTCTCTGGATACTCGGGCCTTCTTCTATTAGAATCTCTCTCAGGACCTCTATTGTTGTTCCAATAGGGTCTAGGGCCATAAGGGTTTCTATGTCTCTCTGGATCATGGAAACTAGCCACGTTTTTGGTCAAGACAGTTAGTTGTCTCATCATTTCTTGCATGGTTTCTAATGTGTCCTTTGTCTCTTTTGGCTCATTCACAGGCTCCTTAGGCTTTCGGAGTTTAGCCTCGGATCTAGAAGTGGACAGGGCATAATGATCAAAGAAGTTTTGCTTTCCCATAGATGCCGCATGCTACTCAACCATCTTTGCATTGAACTGGGCAGTCTTCAAATCATTTGAATTTTTATCCTTCAAATTAAAACCCAACCAACCATCAAAAGCATTCAAATAATGGATGATAATCGCTTGATCTTTTGGTCTAAATCTCTTCTGGGATGTTTCCTACAGTCTTATCAAATCTCAGGTTGAATTCGTGGACTGTTTCATTCTCCCTCTTCTTTACGTCAAATAGCTGATGCAAGAGGAACTTCCCATCCAACTTATGAGACCAATCACTGCTAAGCTTCGTGACGAAGTGGTCATAGCCATTGATGGATGAAGCAGGTAATCTATCAAACCACTTTCGCACATCTCCTTCCAGAGAAAACAGAAGACCTCTCATGAATACATCTTCATCCACAGCTCCATATGCTTCCATATGATCCCATACTTTGTCAATGTAATCTTCAATGGAGGTAGCTGATACTCCATCAAACTTCAGGACCTTTTCAAAATACTTCTCCAACATGTCATGTGGGGCCCCTGGGATTAGGGAGAAATCTAAAGGTGATGCCTTAGCCTTCCTTCCAAATACCCTAAGGTTTTGGGGAGGAGGAGCAGTCTGATTTCCACTAGGAGCTGCTTCGACCATTGGGCTAGATGAAAGGGATCCCAAAGGATGACTTGAGGGGACAGTGAGGTTGGACACTTGCTTGTTTTTCCTTGTGTAAGTTATGGGGATTCCTTGAGGGTTGCTGGGACACTCTAGGAATTTAAGATTAATATATCGGGTACGATCCTTTGTGGAGTCGCCAAGTGAACCACACAAGTAATTCACCGAAAAATATATGTCGTATGGAAAGGTGAGGTATGTTGAACCAAGGTAGGCCTCTACCTCCCCTGCAATAGCGCCAAAATGTTATCACCCGCCTTGTAGTTGCCTGCGTGAGGTGGATCCAGAATGGATGGTAGAGGGGCAAGCAACTAAGGGGTGGAACCACGACTACCTAGACTCCCAAATGGATGGTTGTCATGCCAATCAAGGCAGCCTTCACTTTAGGTTATCCTAGTCTAGGACAACAATGGGGGAGACTCGGATCTGCTCCCGACAGGAGAGATCGAACCTAGAAACCAGAAGAAGATCAGATGGGGCTTCAGGGTACTTAAGGTGCAAGGTGAATGGGAACCTTAGCTCTAGGGTTTAGGTACTAGCAACTGTCTTGGAAAACGTAACTATGACAGGGCGAGCACAAATAGAGTTGGGACTATCCAGTACCTATAAATCAGACTCAGTAAAAGGTGTTTGAGCTATCAGTGAATGTTGGTAGATGGCAAAGGCTAAGAGCCTAAGGACAGCGCTAGCTTGGAGATCAATGCTTTGTATGCATTGGGCAATGGAGTCAACAGTAAGACAACGTTTCAGGAAACCCACTTGGGAAACACCTTGATCTACGAAACCAGAAAGCAATTGGTCCAGAAAAGCAAAGGTACAGAAAACCCAGATCAGTAGATAGCTAGTGCTAGGGCCTAGGAAGACAAATCTGAAGCTTTAGGGGGTACCGGAAGGCTGATGGCTTAGCGTTGAGGATGAGAAGAGATCAGGGAGACCTGATTTACAAGCCCAAATTAGGAAAACAGCAGGAAAATCAGATCTAGAAAAGTCAAAATCTGATGATGGGGCTAAGAGGCTGAAAACTAATTTTTTTAGATCTAGGGCAAACCAAGATGAATTAGCACAACGTTGAGGGTCTTCTGGGATGCTTGGCACCCGATCTATCAGCCTATCATGTTAGATTTCAGAAAAACCTACTTCCGGAAAAGGCCAATTTTCAGTGAGGGCACTAGGGCAATTTCAGTCTATTTTTCAGATCTTGATCAAACTGTTGAGCCTCTTGATAGCATTGGGGTTGATTTGGACTGCCCAAGACCCGATCTATCCGTCTGTGAAGTTAGAAATCAGAAAAACTCAAAACCCTAGCAGATCGATTTTTTCAGTGGGGGGTTATGCAGTTTTCTGCTGAAAAATCAATTCTAGGTCAATCTATGAGGAATTTGATCAGTGTTCAAGTTTCTTTAGTTAGGGGGAGGCCCGATCTATGAAACCCAGAAATGGTTTGGCAAAATATCGGACAGTTCCTTGATTATTTAATTTTTTAGGTTTTTATGGTTTAGGAGTTTTCAGAAAAATAGTTATTTCAGCAAGGTACAATGGAATAAGATCAGAAAAGAAGAACTTACCTATGGATCTTACCTAGATAAGCTTGTAGAAGTCTGTAACAGTGACAATCCTAGATATCCCTATCAATCCTGGAAGATCCTCGTGATTTCTATGGCATATACAAGCTCCAAGCCATCAAAGCACCCCCTACCCTGTATGAGCAAACGTCAACCATATCAGATTTGCACATAAAAGATAAAAAAACTGAATGCTACAAGACAGTAAAATGAAGTAATCATAGATCACAATGAAACTAATGAAAACCCCCTGATCCAAGACGAAGAGAACCGAGCGAGTTGAGGTCCCCCTACAAAAACGCTCCAAGCAAAACGCCCTCCTGTAGACAAAACAATGATAGCCACGAAAAAAATAGATCTCATGAGAATTTCCACGATGCTAGTAAGCTGAAGACAAGCTAATCACCATTTGAGCACATTAGATGCAAAGCAAATCCAAAAAAATTTCCACAGAAAAAGTCTTTCTATTATTCAGATCCAAGAGCCAAAGACCCCTTACAAATGAGAAGCTCTCTCCTTT
>LPNX011067181.1:583567-616618 GCA_001517045.1 Pseudotsuga menziesii
TCAGTTGCACTTTCCTATTTTCTTCTTTTGGAGATCTGTCAAATCTGCAGTCATGAGTTTCATAACTTCTTCTTCATGTTCCTTAGAGGAGTAGAGATGTTCTATTTTGAGCCATAGTTCCTTAGCAGTGTTGCACTTTCCAATTTTCTCTTTTATGGAATCTGATAAGCCTTCAAGAATGGATTCCATAGCCATTGAATTATTTTTCCTTGCTTCCTTGAAAAAAAGAGATGATTTTTTCAAAAGTTTTTCAAATTTTTTAATATTTTTTCAAGAAATTCCAGAATTGAAAAAAAAGGCCTAAAAAACACCAAAAAAAAAACAGCAAACAAAAGTGGAAAATATGCACGTTTTTCGAGAAAAATAGTGCACGTTTCCCAAGACAAAAAAAGAAAGGTAAAAAAAAGACGAAGAATCAAACAATGATGTGGGATCAACCTTGGAACAAGGTGACCACTAGAGCACTAGTCCAAGAACACCTTCTAGCTCGCTAAATGCACACAAGGATATAGTGGGATAGAGAAGCAACCACAAAACAATATGGCCCTTGGGATGAAATCCCAGAGTGCTATCTCAAGTCAAAACTTGCATGTAGAAAGAGATGGATTTACAAAATTAGAAATGAAACTAGATCTTTAAAAAGCGGCCTTTAGAAAGATTGATCTAGCTTTGAAAAAGTAGATCTAAGGCTAGAAAGCCTAGATCTAACTTAGTAGAAGCCAAGCAAGCTTGAAATAAAGATTTAAATGACTTGATAACTTCTACAAAAATGGAAAAGAGGTAGGATATAACCTTGAAAATAGAGATCCACTTGTAGTAACCAATGTAACCGAAAGAAAGATTGAAGTTTGTTGTTGATGGAGGAAAGGCTAGTCTCCTTGTTGTGTTTCTTTCTTTGAGAAGAGAAGGACTTGGAGAACCTGCAAAAGAAAGAATTAGAGAAGAAAAACCATTGCATGGGAAAAAATTAGCTTGATTTCCAAGCCACTCTCCACCTTGGATGATCCTTGCAAAACCCTTATATTCAAGCACAAATCCGAACAAGATATTTCTAAGCTATGTTAGAACATAAATTGAATAATGACTTGCTTAAGAAAAGATAAGGTGAGAGAGATATCACCAAGACAATGTGAACCAAGTCCAAGAACTCATTTATAGACCTCCAAAGTCGCTTCTTATTTCAATAGCATAAACAAGTATTACAATATAGATTTTGGCAGAGTGTCCATGCCTAAAATCTCCATCAAAAATAGAGCTCAAAAGAGCCTCTACTTATACAAATTACAAGAGATAAAACCCTAATTTGGCACTAAGGGAGCCAAAAACACTTGACAAAAATCTCAATTCCAACCATAATCCAATCAAATCCACGTTACAACAGGCTGGAGTACGAAAACCCTTCAATAGACTCGAGCTGCAATTAGTGTGGATGAGGAGGTAGCCTCCACCTTGGCAAGGAACCCTCATCCCCTCTTTGGAGAAATCACCCATCCAATATGAAGATGCCAAGTGCATTCGCGTGAACCAAGAAAGAGCCACGTGAGCTTTGAAGTGGGAGATGAAGTCTGAGCTGTAGCAAGTGCTGACTAGCGATTAAAAGGAGCCGAGCCATGTGGTGGCCATAAAATAAGGGAAGAGCCCACCAAACTAATCAGCGCGAGCTCCAATTATGCTAATGTGAGATTACGTCACCCTCCATGCTAGCGTGATCCATCCATGCCATTAAATCGTGACTATTCCTTAAACCTCACGCTTTTAACATTAGCATGACATCACTTCTAAACCTTTGAGACCAAGCGATGCAAATATTTGATTTGGTAATGGTTTTAAAAAAAAACATTAAAGGAAGGGGTCCACCCCAATCCCACTCGCTAGCCTCCAACCACACCATTACATGCTAGCGTGAGACTCTACCTCACCTTCACGTCATCCTCCCTTCATATTAATTTAAACTTCAAACTTAAACCAAAGTTTATTCATGCTAATACATTATGAAGTGGGTCATGAATCAATGGGGACCCATGCTAAGTCATCTTCCACTAATAAAATATTCAATTTTGACTTTAAATTTGACTTTTTTATTTTATTTTTGGACTTAGGTACAAAAATGTCCAATTTTAGCATTAAAATGCCATTCTGAAGCTCGTTTAGCCAAATACTGCCTCACGGGGTGCTCCGGCTGCCTGACTGATGGTGAAAGTGGCCCTTGAGGTAAAGATGTTGCTCCGGGCTTGAAAATGAGCCCAACCACGCCAAAAACGGACTTTGAATCATTCATTTATTACATTTTGAATTTTTCCAATTAAACCATTAAAAATGCCTTAAAAAACGGAAAAATTAACTTTTCTCGAAATCAAAAAAAACTCTAGGGGGACCTAGTACATGTTCATATGACTCAATCAGAATGCCTAGCATGTTGAAAAACATTGACACGAAGGCTCTAATAACCTCCTAAGGCCGAAACATCAAGACAACTACCCCAGCTTTGGAGGTGCGAGTGAAAAACTCAGAAATTATAAGTCGTTTGTTCAACAACTAATAATAACCAAGGGAAAAAACACTCTAGGCTAGTCGGCTTAATGCTCAAGTCCGGGAAGCCGAGCCTTTTATAAAAAATTAAATGCTAGGACGTTTTTTACAATTTCCCCAAGGGTATGAACATGTACTTTACAAAAAATAAAGAGCTTAGCCAAAAACTGGCTAACTCTGGAGCACGTTGAACTTCTGAACTCTGATCTTGAACAAGTGTACTTGTTCAATGCTCTGGCAGCTCACCGAAAAATCCACTAAGTGCAAAATTAGTGGATATTAAGGAGTAATGGATAGTAGCCAATTATACTCACATTCTCCTTGCCTTCGATTATGGAACGTACGAGTTTAATCCCATTTATGTGAAACGCAAGGCCTCCCTGAGTTCCCTTCTGACTCCATCCTCCCTTCTGATACAGACACTGGTCTTCCCTCGAGGACTGATCCTCCCTTCCTTCCCATCAATCTGAATCTTTTTTCCTTTTGTTACAATCATTTCTCTAAGGAAGCCTCTTCAGATCACCTTGCCCTTAGCTACACCTGCCTTAGCGATCCTACCTTAGGGAAACCACCATAGAGTTGGAGAAGAGCCAACCTGAAGCGAAGAGAGAGGGGTGTGGTGACATTGGCCCTTCCTTCACATCAATCCGAATCTTTTTTCCTTTTGTTACAATCGTTTCTCTAAGGCAGACTCTTCAGATCACCTTGACCTCAGCTACACCTACCTTAGCGATCCTACCTTAGGGAAACGACCCTAGAGTTGGAGAAGAGCCAACCTGAAACGAGGAGAGAGGGGTGTGGTGACATTGGCCTCTCTCTCGAGAGTTGTCACCGTGCCGGCACGCTCACATTTTGGGCTTCAGCACACGCGTGCCAGTTTTGGGCAACAACAGCTCTAACCTATGTTATGATTGATCAAGGAATTCAATGTGAAGCATGTTTCCCATGCCATGCTTAAACAAAATTTTATCCTTAGTGCTAGCTTGGTTTCATAGCATTTGTCCCCGTCCATCCAATTCATCCACTTTTGTTTTTATCACATGACTAAGGCTGATGGAAACTTGTGAGATTGAAGATCCTTTCCCCATACTGACCCCTATGTATGATAGACTCCATGTTGTTATGTGTCTCTGGCTATGAAGTATGTGTCTTGGCCAGTGTGGCTAGTTCACAAGGTTGTTCTCCAGTCCTCAAAACAAGTGCTCCACCATAACAGTGTTGCTAAACACTAAAGCATTGGAACACATAAAAGCTATATCTAAAGGATGCAAAAGTATAAAATATTGAAAATAGGTCGTCGGTGGCCAAGAGGTTGAGCACTCATTCCTTGTATAATATTAGTAAGGCTCAATTTTCCCTCCACAGGGGCATCAAGGAGAGGCAAACCCGTCGAGGCTATGGACTGCTTGTTGGCAATGGGTCTAGGCCTTAGTCATTTACTAGAGTATGCTAGTGGGGTAGTTGAGGAAAACAACACAAGCCAAGGAGAGTTGAAACAGTTATGGTGTCTTTTTCTTCCATCCATGTTAAACTTGCATAATTTGTATGATCCTATTGGTACCTAGATGGATGAAGTCTGTAAAAAAAAGTTCCTGCCTTGGCATGATTTTATTCCACATTGTCCACATCTTTCTTTGAATATCAAGCAACAACTTAGAATGGATTTGATTTTCATTCACATCTCTTCCAAACCATCTTCGACTTGTTATATCATTAACTGCAAAGAAATACCAATTAATCCGTTTAGCAATTGGTTACATTGGATCTATAATTTTACTTAGCACTTGTCTGATTAGTGAGATTAGAGTAGGTAGGATTGAATAAGCTCTTTTGAGCAGTAGTTTGAGTCTTTTCTGAGTGTTGCATGTGTCCTAAATCTTTTCTGAGTGTTGCATGTGTCCTGAGTCTTTTCAAGTCTGTTGACCATTGAATCTGGCACCTGGATAGTTTAATTGTATCTTTGATTTTATAATTGTTTAGAATAGAGTTTATTTTCAGTATTTCATTTCCAGCATTTCTGTTATGAGTTTATTTTATGCATATATTTTTCCCATACATGTTGCTCTAGTATTTCTTGCTTCCATGTGCGCAGGAACAGGTACACCTGAAGAGGAAGTAGACTAGGGATAATTTTAGGGGCGAAATTTAGCCCTTGGGCTATTTTTAGGGGGTTTTCTCCAAAAAAAGATTCGCCATTTTGCAATTTTTGAAGCCCTGTTTCGCCCAATTTTGATGGGGTAAACTTCTTTCACCCTAAAAATCGCCAATTTATTATATAAACGATAGAAGATCCTTGGAAATTAAAATATTTTTTGAAAAATATTGCCAAGCATTTTGTAGTTGGTGTTTTAAGAATTGGTAAGAATCACCAACATTTATACACTTTTAAATAAGTATGGTTCCTTAAAATCATCCTTGAAGCAGACAATTAAAGTGTTGGATATTTGTTGTTGAGATGGTGTTGCGGACCAGAGATTTCTAAGGTTCTCAAGCACTCTCTCCCTTAGAGCACTTGTCCTAGTTGGAGCCAAATGTTATCACATATATTGTAGATGGGATATCATGACCAGTGTTACCAACATCAGCCAAAAAAATGACGATGTCCAAGAAATCGCAAGATTTCAAGGACAACGAGTTTTTGACAAAAAATCGACGAAAAAAATCGACCCAATTTTTTGCCGAAAAATCGCGAGTCGACAACAAAAATCGCTGGTGCGGACTGTGGGTGAAAAAAAGTGGTTTTAAGACGTTTTTTAATTTATTTTTCTCATTTTCTCACTGCAGAGATAGAGAGGAGAGCTAAAGAGACCAAGAACACTTTCTTTGTGCTCAAGGATGAATTTAGGCAACATTTCCCTTGCAATCAACCATCAAAATTGAAGATTGGATCTTGTCATTTGGAGTTTTTTTCCACAATTATCATAGTTGAAGGTAGGAATTTGCCCATCATTTCTCATTTTTCCAAGAGGAATTCTTGCTGATTTACATTGCCAATTAATTCTCCATCTTCAAAATCAATTTTTATAGGGTTTTAAGCAAGTTTTTTGCACCTGTTATGTATTTTGCAACCCAAAACACGTTTTTGCATTTTTTTTCTTGCCCTAGATCCTTCTAAATCCTCATAAAAATGTTTAATTATTTTCGCTCATCAAAATAGTGTTTGAATGCTCAATATATCTTGGATTTCTTCTTGTGTTTTACATTTCCATCAATCACATATGCTGAAAAACGTTTTTTTTCCTTGCCTTAGGTTCAAACTTCAAGTTCAAAGTTCAAAGTATCGAGCTTCATTTTTTCCATTTACAAGATGCCAAAGGCTTTGGATCCATTTTGGGAGTGGGGCACACCTATTGACCAACTCAATTGACAAATTCTCACTTGCAATCTATGTGGGAAGAGAATGATAGGTGGGATAAGTGGTCGAAATACCACCTTGCACAAATAGCAGGGCATGTTGTGGGTCATTGCAACCAAACAACCCCAGAACTCATGGAGTCATTGCTAAGGCCACAGAGGCGATTCAGGGCACTAGGCTAAGGAAACAATACAAGGAGGCCGTGAGGAAACAAATTGCTTCAAGATCTGGGTCCGCAACAGGAGTGGGGGGTTGTGGGACGAGTCCAGATACCGATACCCACTGCACACAGCAGTCCACATCGCCTTTCATTGTCTCTTCAAGATGCAAACCTGGTGGACAACCTTCTATAAGGTTCATGGTGAAAGTAAAAGAAAAAGCAAACGCAAACAAACTTATGTGTCGATGCTTGCTATGGAGTGTTATTCCATTTAACTTTGCAAAGAACCCATTTTATGTGTCCATGTTTGAGGCGGCTTCTATAGTTGGACCTGAGTTCTAAGCCCCCTAGTTATGAGGAGTTGAGAGGGCCCATCCTTCAGGATGATAAGGTTGATTGCACTCATAGATTGGAGGAGATTCTTAAACCATGGGACTTAACAAGATGTAGTGTGATGTCAAATGGTTGGACCGATATGAGGGGTAGGACACTTCTCAACTTCTTGGTTCATTGCCCCAAGGGGACTATTTTCATGATTTGTGGATGCATCCGCACTATCAAAGATGCGGCTTTACTATGTTGCTTGTTGGAAAAGTTCATCCAAGAGATTGGGCTGCAACATGTTGTTCAAGTGATAACGGACAACGCTGCGAACTATGTGGTTGTTGGTAGGATGCTCATGGCCAGATATCCTACACTATTCTGGACTCCTTGTTCCGCCCATTGCCTTGATTTGATCTTAGAGGATTTATGCAAGATTGACTGGATCAAGGATACTATTGATTCAGCGCGGAGCATCACAAAATTCATATACAACCATGCAGCGGTGCTTAGCTTGATGAGAAGTTTCACAGGTGACAAAGAGTTGGTGCGTCCTGCCATCACACACTTTGCCACTAGCTTTATTTATCTTCAGTCTCTCTTGAATTCTATGTGGGACTTGCAGGCAATGTTCTTTTCACCAGATTGGCGTGCTTTATCATTTAACACTAGACCATAGGGGCAAGCCACATTCAGGCTAGTTGCATATGATGAGAGGTTTTGGGCTGCGGTGAAGGAGGTGTACACCATCACCGAACCTTTGTAAGGGTTCTTCGCTTGGATGATGGAGAGAAGCCTACAATGGGCTACCTATATGAGGCCATGGATAGGGCCAAAGACTCCATCCATGCTTATTATGAGGACAAGGGAGATCATGGGTAGGAAAGACAACATATGATATCGGCAGTGATTGATGCGCGATGGAACCACACTCTCCATCGCCCCATTCATGTTGCAGGGTTATACCTTAACCCTTCATTTGCTTACTCCTATGGCTTTAGATTTGATGGAGAGGTTATGTCTGGATTCTATGAGTGTGTCTAGAGTATGGTACCTAGTGCAGCTGAGCATACAAAGCTTTCGCAAGAATTAGAAATGTATAAGAGAGCCATAGGATTATTTGGGTTTGATATAGCAATAAATGACAGGACCAACCTGATGCCAAGTAAGCTTCACCTAGTTTCAACTTTCAAGTTTAATATTTCATTTTCTCTTTCTAATTCTTTGTTTTAAATTTTATTTCCGTTTCTCAAGTTCATTTTATTTCTAATTTCATTGTAGATACTTGGTGGGAGAACTATGGTGGTTGTGTACCTATTCTACAGGGGATTTCCATTCGAGTGCTCAGCCAGGCATGTAGCTCTTCTGGTTGTGAGCGCAACTGGAGTGTATTTGAAAAGATACACTCCAAAAAGCACAACAGGTTAGAGAATTTCAAATTCATTATATAATATAAATTATTAAATTCTAATTTATAGAAAAATGCCACTTTACCTTCTAATTTATGTATTATAATTTATACATTATGAATTTAATATTTAATATTTATGATCCTCCTCTAGGTTGGATACTCAACTCCTTAATGATTTGGTCTACGTCCAAGACAATATCAGGTTGTAAGTGAAGCAGTATGAGAGAAAAGTTGATGTGACAGCCATTGCATTGGATGAGATTGACACTATTGCTACATGGAGGGCAAAGTGTGAGGAGCCTGTTATGGAGGTAGCCCCTGATTGGATAGAGGATGATCATGATACTAATAGTGATCATGGTGATGATACTCATACAGAGGCTTTGGATGAGCATGTTCCAATTCCAGAGGAGTTTCACACCGAGTCTGGGAGTGTTCCACAATCAGAGCTAGAGAAAAATAGACCTGGTGGTAGCACTAGTACTGATAAAGGAGCAGGACTACCTCCTCGACCTTCTCATTCTTCCGGACATCAGTTTCAGCCACCTTCTCCAGTTTCTAGAGGACATCATTTTGCAGGGTCTTCGTCTAGAGGGCATCATAGTCCAGTACGAGGCCCACAAGCCTCAAGGGAACCTACTTCTAGTTCTAGAGAAAAGTTCGTTTCCACAACGATTACCTTTGTCCGCAAAAGGAGTAGAGGGAATCGATAGTATATTTACTTTATTTCATTGTAGATGACTCATGAGTCATGATGACGCTCATAAGATACATTTGTTATATTTTTTTATGACTCGAGATTCGGGGACATGATCCATTTTTTATGTGTGATGTATCTCTAGACATCTTATATATCTTATATATCGGTTTTCTTTCCATATTCATGTGGCAATGTGTTTATTTGATGTTNATTTTAAAAAAATGAATATTTTTGTATTTTTTAAGTTTATTGATTTTTCCCAATGTTTGTCGATGTTTTGTCGAGATATCCCTAAACGATGTTTCCTAGACCCTGTCGATTTTTTCACCGCACCGATGTTTGCAACACTGATCATGATGCAGCATGTATATTTTCTCTTTTCCTCTGAGCCAGACTTATTGATGGGAATACAGCATGGATCATTAATGCAGCATGAGCCATTCAGAGCCTTTGTTCAGCAGCAGATATAGAGTATTTCCTTGCCAGGACTGAGATCTCCTCATCTTTGAGATGACTTTAGTGGTGACCTAGCTCATTCGAGCAGAGAAACCGATGTGGTACACAGTTTACAGATGGCCAAATCCGATAGATACAGGTATATGGCGAGATCAAATATATGGCTCCTTGGTTGGATTTTGCTCTCTAATGTATACTAATACCTTGGACTTGTTATGTTATGATGATTATGGTGACCTATGCTTATATTACATGTGTACCGATGTTTAAACTTGTGTTGAGAGTGATTAAAGAATCTGATGTTGAAGACTATTGCTTATGCCATACTTTATACAACTTTTAAACCTTAGTGTTATGTCGGTCCCATGTATCACTTATCCCCATCCATCCAGCCCATCCATGATTGATTTTTCCCCATGACCTATGTTTGATTGAGACTTGTAAGATTGAAGATCCTTTTCCACATCTTGACCCCTGTTCATCATAGACTCCATGTTTTTTTGTGTCTCTGGCAATGAAGTATGTGTCTTGGTCAGTGTGGCCAAGCTCACCGGATGGTCTTCCTTTAGTCTTCAAAACAAGTTCTTCTACCAACAATGTCTTTGGACACTAAATCATGGAAACACATAAATGTTATATCTAAATGATGCAAAAGGCAAGCAGCAATTAGTAGTGCTTTTAAGCACTAATCCATGTATATAAATGTTATAAAATAGTCAGTGGCCAAAGGATGATCACTCATCCATTGTATGATGTAAGGCTCATTTCCCCCATAAGGGAAACACGGTGAGGCAAATCCATCGGGGCTATGCACACTCACTAGCAGCGGGGCTAGGCCTTAGTCATTTTCTGGAGCCAAAAAGGCTTTCCAGGGCACCTGCCTTTGTAGGTTGGCTATTATATTGTGTTAAAGTTAAATGTTGTTTGAAAATTCAATAGTCAAAGGATAAGCACTCATTCATTGTATAATGTTCGGCTCATTTTCCCCTAGAGAGAAACAAGGTGAGGCTCACCTGTCACGGTTATTCCTTCGTCATTTTCTAGAAGCCCAGGACGCTTTCCAGGGCACCTGCCTTTGGGGGTTGACTAGTGTTGCAAATTGTTAAATCTTTTTAAATGGAAAACTTGTTAGAGCCTGAAGGAAACAAGCCCAAGTACTTTATCCAATTTGAGACACCACCATCCCCTATCGTTATCTGTCATGCATATGTCATTATGGTTGTGTGTACTTGCCATCATTCGGAGAGATCACATGGTCAAAATCAACTACAGGTCATCACCTTTTTACTTTAGCCTTGTTTTCCATCTTCACCCAGCACTAGCAAATTGTTTAAACTTTGTAAGTATGGGATATGCGAGAGACTTTCAGAGGATTCAATGATTACTCAAAGACACAGGTATATCTTATTTATTGTTATTATTTTATTATTGTCACCATGATTCTGAATGGCATAATTTAAATTGGGTTTTAATATACATCTTGGAGCGGTTCTTACCTTGGATACATGCAAGTTCAGTTCAGTTCAGTATCTCATTTTCAGTTTGGGTATTTTGACCTAGTCAACCCAGTTGACTAAGTCAAACACAGTTCCCAAGGCAGTGGCTAAAAATTTGGCAGTGCTTATAATTGCTCCAGACATGCCCATGACCAATACTGCGGTTTCCGTTTTCAGAGTTTGGTTTTGGATTTCATGATCAGTGATTATTATCACTTTATTATTGGTCAGATCATATTTTTTATTACAGATTGAGGCTATTATGGTTCTCCAAGGACGCCACAGTGCTCCAAGCGGTATGAGTAGTCACTTGTACCATTCTACTATGTCTCTAGACACCTCTGTGCAATTAGTTTTCCCCAGTTCTCATCCTGAAAGAAGTTATGATGATTTTTATTATTTTCAGAGGATGTACCACCAAAAGAAATGAACTAGAAAATCAGTAAAGAAATCGATTTGGCTTGTGTGGTCAAGGAAATGGCAAGGGAATTTCTTCAGATGATTTATTATGGCTCTCCAGATCATTTGGCACCAGATTCATCCATTTACATGTTCCGGATTATTATTTTGGTTCTCTTAGGGAAGACATCCCCCATAGGGAAAAATTGTTTAAAGTGGCCAAAATAAAAGTGTGTAAATCAAGTTGTATCTTTAGAAATATGCCTGGGGGGACTCCCTAATGACCCCCCATGTCCCCTAAGTGTCAAACTAAAATAATGATTTATCATGTTGGAAAAATGGGCTTTATGAGGTAATTCACCCCCCTCAAATGTATTTCTCTAAGTTGATCCATGTAATGTAAAATTAAATATCTCCTCCGTGGATGATGTTTTAATCTCAACCATTGGATGGATGTTGGTTAGAATGTAGACACACTTTTGATCTATTTAAGAGTTGTGATCCCCTCATTCTATCTCATCGGGAATTTGGCTCTTTGCTAGAAATAATAATAGAAGATCTTTTGGCTTACTTATGAAATCTCAGAGGAATTCGTGACTCTTGGGTTTCTACGTCTCTATGGGCACTGAATGTTTATCTTTTATTTTCTCGGCATATCTTTGGTGTGATATTATTTTTGCAAGAGGGCACACTTGGTAGAGGGTGATTTAGAGGGTTGTCTCTCTTTCTCTCTCTCGAGGACGTCTCAAGAGGGTTTTCTTATCGTTTTTGCTTAGAATTCAATTCGTCTCTCCTTTTGATTTCTTTTGCAAACATTTTCTTCCTTGTTGAATTCAAATCAAGCATGACTTTAGTTTTACTTATTGTATTTGTTTGTCTTTAGCAGGAGGGGCGAACTAGGAAAACTGAATCTTCAACCGAGGATAAAAATAATCATCAAAGTTGACAATGTTGGACAAAGGGAAACATCTCATGGCATCTCTCATTTCCTGGTAAGTTAAAATTTCTCTTATCTTATATTTTTCAGTAATTCTTGATTCGGTCATAATTAAAACAATAAAAACCCTAACTTTAAAACCCTCATTTTTTAGATCTGTAGTTTCTAGTTTACGCCTGGCTTGGATCTAAATTTTCACGACCATCGAACTCCATTTGCCCACTCAACACACTGGCCTGTCCTCTAGAGGAGGGTGCCCTCCTTGGGAGAAGTGGGTATCTCTCAATCCGTGAACTGGGTATTGCTAGAATCACTTCCATTTGACTCATCTTGCATCTAGCAATTAATTCTTTTGTTCAATTTCACTTAATTTCACCTAACTACCCTTAGATCTGATTTTCATGCTTAAAACCCTAGGGTTATTTAGGGTTTTTCATGTGGACACTCATTTCCTCTTAGTAACTGTCTAGATCTTTAATTAACCATATTACTAAGAGATTCAATCAAGATCACTAGAATTATTCACTTCACTTCACATTTTATAGGGTCATCTTGGTTAAAGGGACGCCCCCTAGGCTTGGTCACTCACCTAGTTTAAAGTGTCGATAGCTTTGGCCGGCGTAACAACTAATTCATTCAGAGGCCTTAGCTTCTGTAGGTCAAAACTTTAGTTGTCTTTCCCCTCTTCCATCCTAGATAGGATCACCTTATGGGGAAACTACAAGAATTGTGATAACATGTTATTTTGATCTATGGATTTAAAAAAAGTGGTTGCATGACATGTGAGGTCCAACTTCGAAGAGGGAGGAAAGTTGAAGCAAACCATGTCGTTAAGGAGATTTCTGATATGGACTAATAAAACAATTGGGTTGTGCTTGAGGAATTCACCTTTGTAGATCTATATGTCTTGTGATTTGTTGGAATGGAGATTGAAAATAACTTGCATGATCATGTGTTTTATATAGAAATGACAGCTTGTAGGTGATGTTGACAAGGATAGGCCATTGGTTGGGGATGTCATAGTGTGAGGTAGCATAAACAAACCATCAGCTAGTTCAATGATGGTGCAAACTAGTGATACAACGGTACACATACCTACACCCTGGTATACGTCCCAGATGAGGACATATTGGGGATGTGAGATACATCCAGATTCCAGGGTAAGGCTGGGCCTTATCAGAAACTTTAGGGTACACAAAAGGGTGCATCCCTTTCCATAATTCCTGCATCCGATATGTGTGGATATACCCTATGGGACGAGGTACATCCACACAAAACCTTAGGAAAATATTTACAAGTAAAAAAACCTTGAAACTCTGGTCACAAACGAACTTATGAACATATCAAAGAGGATATATGCCTAATTTGTTATCTATTTTTCACATCATTGCTGACCAGATTATAAAAACAATCATTATTAAAAGTTAGACCACTTCAAGTATCATTCACCAATATCTAGAAATTAAAGCATTTTAAAGGTTGGGATTAACCATGCAATCATTGTCCATCATTCATAACACTGACAAATATCTTGAGTTTCTATTTTTAATCAAACCTGCAGTTCATACTTCTTACAACCATTACAAATTATCTAATGTCTAAGAAATTTAAGAATTTAACATGCTGAATATAGCCATTAGACATATCTCAAATCAAATCTAGCAAGATGTGCCATACGAAACTTAAAAAATTGCACACTAAAAAATATGTGAACTAAATTCATGTCATACAAATCAACGGGACTATTTTTCATCTTTCACCATCTATACTGACACATGCTTAGGTTTTCCAGTAAGTCACATAATAGTAAACGTGAAAAATATCCTATATTAGCCTAGTATCCGGCTGTAAACAAGGCCATAAGCTATGTTACAAGAAATGAGAAATAGGAAACAAAACAAGAAATGTCACCAGAAGAAGAAACAGGGGCCAGAATATTTCAGGATAAGAAACAATCCCCACTGCACTATGCATATTATGCACATTAGTGAATCCAACTCCATTCCAAAGTAAAACGAGAACTATGCAGTTTATCAATGGTAAAAAACAAATTACATTCATATCATAATGGGTGTCTAAATTTTATTCTCTTTTGCTTTATTTTAATAATTTTAGGGTTGTTTCTTTCAAATATTGCCATGGGCAGAAAAACACCCGAAAAACAGAATTTCCTTACCATTTCTGTTTCTTGACAATTTCTTGGTGAAATGGTACCCTGCTGTACCACTTCTGGTAACATAGGAGTTAGGACACGAGGTTAAGAAAGAAAACTGACTGATACAACATATAGCCCATAGAGAGAAATATGTAAACTAGATGTATTTTTAATAAATCATTTAGGATTACTTTCCATCACTCATGATAGACACATGCTTACGTTCTAGTAAAGTGCATAAATTAACATTATCTGTGAATTGACCTATAGTGGCCAAGAATCCTATCGTAAACAAGGCCGTGAAGTTCAAAACAGAAACTAAATGATACCAAATAATGAAAATTTTGAAGTCATCCCCTACCTCAGAAAGGACGATCGTAATCGCCTCACATTAAGGCCAACTCCAACATCTCCACTAAACAAGCGGGGGTTCCACATGATAAGTGGTCTTGGCTGTATATATATATGAGAGAGAAATTAAATGACCTGAGAAAATCATCTAAATGACCTGGAATGAAAAAGCTAAAAACTAAGATTGCTTACACAAAGGAGAAAAAGATGTGAAAGAAAATTTCAATACCATCGATGGAAATAAAAATTAACTATCAAAACCTAGATAAGATCAAGATTTAACACAATAATTTATGCCATATGGCTGCATCTAGAGAGAGAGATTTAAACAAACCAGCTACATAAAATAGATAATGGCACCTTCAACAAATGAAAATATAAATCAAAACTTTAATGAGATAGAACAACCATCCTTTATGACTGGAAAACATAAAAATACACATAGATGATACAAATGAAAGTCCCACCTTAACATCATCTTGTTAGCTTTTGGGTTACTCTGACTGTGTTTGGAGGTGCTTCATGAGATTTGGGGTACATGGTGTATGTTCAGCCCCGGGATGGTCTGAGATGGATTGGCACATGGGAGATGGTCCATGAAGGATTTGCAAATTGGAGACAGCTAGCTTAGTGGTTGCTTGACTTCAGTTGGGTGCTTGCTCAGCATTCTTCCCTAGGGCGTTGTAGTTCTCTTGGCAGCTTGGTAGACATCCTTCATTGTGGCCACATGGAGAAGTTCACTTGCTTGGAGACTACCCTTCTTAGGAGGAGGAGCATTGCACATCTTAGAGGAGGTCATCATGCCCTAAGCAGCATGGAGTAGCTTGAGTTCCTGGATGGAGGCTTAGAGTTGGCTCAAAGAATCCTGGGCAACAACAGTATTCATGCAAGGGCATTGGAACTAGTGAAGTACATGGCTTAGGAGGAGAAATGGTGTCTATGTTGGCTTGTGACAAATGGGTGTGGACACACCTTGTGTAGCAACATCATCTTGGACCCATTATTGTGTAAAACATCACCATGGAGCATGACATGTGAGCTAGTTGTACCAGAAAGGGATATGAGTGACTAGTATAATAGGAAAATCCATATAAGCTTATTCTTGGGAAATCGGGAGGTCGCAAAGGGTGATTAACATAGAGTCAGGGGGCTACTCCAATCAAGCTATGCCTCGCCCCGTTGGACACTTGGTAAAGCCGCTTTAGTGCTCATTTCAAGAGAGTTTGCCTTATTGGGCCAAACCCGAAATTTACCCACTCTCCTAATCAACTCACTCAATAAAGCTAAAATTTACCAACCGAGACACTGCAATACTTTCAACAAGATCACACTAGCAACCCTCATACACAAGCACTCTTTTCATTAACACTGGTCTAGTTTATTTGTATGCATAAATCAATCATGCAAGTGTCTTGAATGGTTTGCACATTTTCTATGTTGCTAAAGTAATTCATTTGCAATGATTGGTGGATAATATTTTAATTCATTTCATCTTAGCTGCTAAAATAGTTGTTTTTGTTTTCATGGATTAACAACCTTAGATTATTTTTCATAGGGACCACCCTTGTTGGCTTCGCTAGGAGTTGACCTAGACGGAGGAGCCGAGTATCAGGTGACAGCACTTGGCTCGAGCTTGCCCCCAAGGTCACACCCAGTGGCTTGAAGATTTCTGCCACATGACCCAAGGTGTGAATTAGGAGGCAACAGTCGTGTTATCACATATATAGTAGTCGTGCTACCATATTCTATTTTTCAGACTTCAGTACACTTTTTAGCCAGTTCCCTTACATATGAGATGCTGAGATGAGCATCTATGATTGATCATTATTTAATGATGGACTATAGTACTCTCCCATGCCATGACTGAGTCTCAAGACGCTCAAATGTGAGGACTGATGTAGTCATTTAACCATTTGCAGAGCAGTCAGTAGTGCCTAGAGTTGCATTAGTAGTTTTTCATTGGATAGATGTTGGTTCAAATTGATTGTTTACATGTATATGACTCGGCAGATATTATCTTGTGTTATGGTTATCATTGCTTTTATATTCATTCTTGTGACATGTCTTAGCATCTAGTGTCATGATCTGGAGGTCATATAAATATGTGGACTTGGATGTATTGATATTATGTATGTATGTCCCTACTTAGACCTCGAAGTTCTTGACCCATACTCATTGGTTTTACCCTCCTTAGGGAGCATAGAGGTGATCATTCCCACCATACTTTGGCTTGCTAGTGTTGGTTTCATTGTTCATTATCTCCACCCATCCATTACCTTCCAGTTATGTTTTTAGCCCGACCTACTACTTGACTTGTGGCATGGAGGACCTTTCCCCACTAGAGCCTCTGTGTTGGATAAGCTTCCCTGTTTATTTGTGTCTCGGCTCTGAGTTTCCTAGGTTGTGTCGGCTAAACCTGAAGCAAATAGCGCTGCCATCAATACAATGTATTTGGAAATGAAATGAATATCTTATGAAAAAGCCCATTCGTGAAAAGTAGTGCTTTTAAACATACGTGAATGCAAGGCAAGCCTAATGAAATTGGCTTTGAAGTATATTGAAATGAATATCTTATGACAAACCATTCATGAAAAGTAATGTTTTTAAACATACATGAATGCATGAAGACTCAATAAAAAAAATCTGTGTAATAAATGCATGGACCAAGGCTATGGAAATTCAAAGGCCCAAAAAGCAATGGTTCTTAAAAAGTTATATCTAAATATTGTTGGCCTCATTTGTATTTGATTTGGATTGTGAGCATTTTTCAAGGTGAATAAGCACCTCTGAACGCAACTTATCCATTTGTGAGACACTGCCATCCCCTGTGTTGTTGCTTGTCCGACATATGCTAGAGTGAGTATCCCCTTTCCATATCCAAAGTGTCAGTGTCGAGTTGGTAGTCACCCTTTATCCTAACCATTTGATTTCTAGCCCTCACCCTTCACTAGCAAATTGATTACAACTATGAAGTGAGTATGGTCTTGAAAGTCTGGTCTAAGTTATAGTTAATTAATGAAACTCTGTATTTGGTTGATAGATTGCCAATGAATTGATTGCTACTTGTTATAATTGTTATTTGAATGATTTGTAGAGCATGTATTAACCTTTAAACACTTGCAGCATATGGATGTTAACCTGGGTTATATTATTGAGCATTTACAGATTATTATTTTATCTGTCTGGGCATATTGGATATTATTCTTGATCTTGCAAAGATCTGTAGGGTGTATGAGTATGCTCCTTAGATGGATTTGGACTCCCTGAATCCAATGAGACAGCTTGTTTTCAATTCCGGGCAGTTACAGTGATGATTTGTCTCAGTGTACCATTCTAGTGCAGTTTTGCCATGCTGAATGGCCTGTTAGAGCAGAGAGATGATTTGTTTGGTTCACCTAGGCCGCTGTATGAGGAGGGGGCGGTCCAGCCACTTGTTTTTACCATATTACCCCCCTTCCAGAGAGCCTGGTGAGCTCAGATTGACAACGTTGGCAATCTAGGAGGCAGTTTTGGCCATATCACGTTTGCCGAGGCAAATTTAAAATAATAAAAATCGCTATTGAAGAATTCGATTTGGGCTACTAAGGCAAGGAAATGACATGGGATGAGTTTTGATGATGAGTGTGATGTCTTCCACTCCCTCTCCAGCAGTTTCAGCAATTGAATGGACCCACATCCATCTCTCCGGCATATTTTATTATTTTCTGGAGCTTTTGAAGGCTCATGATTTCCTCAGAGAGACACTATTTTGCATTTAAAAAATTATATTTATTTTTTTGTGCCATGGGGACACACTAGGGGAGTTAGTTAACACCCCCTGGACCCACCATGAGCTTTATTTATTTTTTAATAAGTGGGATCCTCTCTCCTAGGGTGATTTGGTCCATTGATATATTATATTATTGTATTGATCCATGTACTCTATGTTGAGCTCATCTCAACCATTGATTAGAACATTTTGATCTTTTAATCTTAGCTACCCATTTGAAAAGTGGTTATGATTTTGGTATCTCTCATTCCTATTTAAATGAGAGAGCTTCTCATTTGTAAGGGGTCTTTGGCTCTTGGATCTGGATAATAGAAAAACTATTCTTATGGAAATTCTTGGATCTCCTTTACATCAGGTGTTCTTCGATGGTGATTGGAAAGTCTATTGCTTCCTAGCATTTGGGTATTTGTTGTGAGATCTATATTTTTTGGAAACATTCTCTTGTCTACAAGAGGGCGACTTCACTTGGGCATTTTTGCAAGGCTTCCTCAACTCGCTTGTATCAGGGGGTTTTCATTAGTATCGTTGCGAAATATGATTTCATCTTGCTATTTTTCTATAGCATTTGTTATTTTTTCTTGACGCATCAAATCTGATATGGTTGATGTTTGTTGTGCAGGAGAGAGGGTGCATTGGCTTCCTTGGGAAAATCATTTTACATAGAGGCTTCCTCCAAATCTTCTCAAATTGATTGGGACGGCATAGATCATCATCATCATCAAGGCATCTACAAGGTTATCCAGGGAATATCTACAAATTAGTTCTTCTTCTCTTGATCTCAATCCATTGGCATCTTCATTTTCATGTTAAAACCCTAAATATTAAAAAATCAAAAAGTATTATAGATCAAACCGCTTGATCTTTTGGTAAACCATTTCTGAGTTTTGTAGATCGGGTCAAACCCTAAGTGGGTCTTTTTAGACGTTTTGCTTAGGTGACTCCAATGGGCTCAAATCCCAAGGCACTGTTCTCTAAACCTTAGTGCAACCCTCCATTTTTCCATTTTCTCTTGCGATTTGATCTTGTCCTTGAGGCTCGGGTACTTTGACACTGTTAAACCTTCCTTCGAGTCTATTTCGTGGTACTAGATAGCCCCAATCATGTTCTTACCCTCCCTGCATTGGTCACGTTTCCCAAGGTAGTGGATATTGTCATCTTTTGCTAGTACCTTGATTCTGGATCTAGTGATAGGCTCATAAGTCACTTGTATTTTAAACTTGGATCAAATTTCATATCTCATAAACCCCTGATTGAAGCCCTAATTCACCTTGTGACTTCATCCATAGATCTAGGGTTTACTTCACCTTACACTTTACGTACTTCAACTCCATTTGATTTGATCTGGTGTTTTGGTTTGATCTCTCCTATCGGAGTAGATCTGGGTCTCCCCCATTGTTGTCTTGGGCTAAGACAACATCAAGTAAAGATTGCCTCAATTGGCGTGACAACCATCCATTTGGGAGTCAATGCATTCTTGGTTCCACCTCTTTAGTTGCCCATCCCTCTACCGTCCATCCTAGATCCACCTTATAGAGGCAACTACAAGTTTGGTGATAACAAGTCATTTTTATTGAAAAGTGGCGGAAAAAGGTAAAAGTCGCCCAAGAGGATAAAATGAGCTTAAAAAGGCAAATCAACCCATCTTCATTCATTCATGACATTTTCACTTTCTAAAATGAATTTGAGAGTTGGTGTGGCTTGTGGTTCTTGGGACGAAAACTCTAAGAGAAAATTAGTTTCGGTGGTGAAACTATCTACCCTAGCTGATCAGGAAAGAAAAATCACTCAGATCTTTCACTATGCTTAGCAGGTTGAAGAAGAACTTGTTCCATTTTATCAATAGGCGAACAGAACTCTAAGTTGTGGGTATCTAAAAGACGGGGTGCAGTAGTTTCAAAGGGCGAGTGGTCTAGGAGAAGACCAAACAGATTTTGTCCCTTTCTCTATTTCTCTCACAGTTCACTGCCATAGCTATCATACAGAGGTCGTGGTCCTAGATGACCACTGGAGTTTAAAAGAGGGATGTTTCCAATGTCCAGTCAAACCATGTGGCGGTTTGGAGGCTACAATAGTTAATGGAGGGCAAGTTGTCTTAACTTTGACAGAGTGCTGGTATTGTTGATGAGAAGAACGCTAGTGGATGCTGTTGGAGGGTGCATGGCCTAGTCCTCGTATTTCCAGTCATGTCGCTGTTGTTTACTGTTAGAGAAGAATCTGTGTTTATTGCTGAGCATACTCACTGTTGCTTATACGTTGGTTGCACCACATATCAGTGAAGTCATGGATCCAAGAAGGGAAGGCTATCTTCTTTACCAAAGAGCTGTAACTGTTGCTAAACTACAGATCTGATATTGTAACAATTAACCAGCTTATTTGGGCCATCATGTATAGTTGCTACAACTGATAAGAATGAACAGTAACCTACAACATTTAGACTTTCATGGAGGGCAAGCTACAGTGACTATTCTCAAGTCAAGAAACAAGTAAACTTGATTTTATATATGCCGAGTTATCAACTGTTATAACAGTTTGGATGTAGTCTTGTTCATTGCTTGAATGTGTTGTTTACCTTTTGGTGTTGAGATAATAAAATTTCAGTTGTATGACAACCATTGTATGAATGTATGAACTGTTTGACAAAATCCTAAGCCAGTAATACACTAGAGTATATCAGCAGTCAACAATAATTCATAACAGTAGTATGTGGGGACACTCAGTGATCTATGAGTAGTATTTGACAACGTGTTTGACGAAAATCCTAAACCAAAAAGACAAAACAGTTAATTCAAAACTTAGTTCAGACCTTGCGGGGGATATTCCAGTATGTGAGATTAATACCACAAGATAGTATGAAATTCAAAATAACATCATCCCACCATTGATAACCATAGTATAAGTCAATATCCACATAGTTGAAAATACTTGTGACACAAAACTCAAAATGTGATAATATCATTATTACCACAAGATCTGCAAATTATTAATGTGTATGGAGAAGATGATGATTCTCTTGGTGTTTTGGATTATTAGATGTCCAATCAATTTTCAACAATGAACCATCCAAAGAGACACACACCATGAAATACTTGGTGTACCGTTAGGGTGTCAATGATGAAAATCAGTCTAGCAAACCCTAAAGCCACTTTTTGGGAATGAGGGGGATTACTGACTTAAGTCCATTAATGGACATATGCCAAGCAAGTACAAAATTAAACTATCAACCAAGATGCCCAAAATAAAACAATGTCAATGATGACAATCACTCTAACAAAGTGCAAGAAGGGAGATTCTTAGAGTTTAGTCTTTGAAGTGAAATACTTGGAAAGAGATTTAAAGTTGGTGGTTTGGTTTATTATACCATCGAAGTACTAAATCCAAAGAAGCAAATTCCAAACCAAATGTAAGTAGCCCTCAACAAGTGACTCGGATAAGTTTTCAATAAAGATACTAGCCATTCAATGTTCAATTAGAAATAGCAAGTTAATAGCAAATCAACTAGTGACTAAGTAACAATATGAAGAGGTTCCTCCTTTATGATGGAAAAATAACCGACGAGTGGCAAAGAGTATGAAGTGAGTATTACCCAAAAATGTCTTCAATAGGAAGGCTTAATTTAATGCAGGGTATACGATGCAAACTTAAACTCAAAAGTCTAATAATCATAGAGGCTAAAATCTTTGGTCATGAAATGAAACAGATATGGACAGAGCAAGTTCTGATTTTAGTTACCAATTTACAATCAAAGTCAAAACAAGTGATCAAGAGATCGAATTGGTAACAAAGGTGAAAGAGTGTAGGCTTGATATTAATGGAATGCAAAGCCAGGTACCCAAATGCAAAGTAAGAGAACGCATCTAAGTTAGTTTACTTGCTCTTCTTATGACTGTCCATATAGAGACCAAATTCAAAACTTCTTATGACAGTCTTATGCGGGCCAAATAGGATACTTGTGAACAACCCCTTGTAATTGCAATTGTGAGTTTTGACAGAGGCACAGTAAGTCAAGTTTTGATGACAAGGATGTGCTCAATGGTTAAAACTTCCAATATATTTACTTGCAATTTTACAATGTAAGGAACAAGGGACATTCGTATGGGAAAGGACCAAATATGCTTTTCGGTGCATTCAACTAGCAAGCTGTACTGATCTCGATCTTGTACCATGATATCACTTAAATACATCATTTCAATGTTACCTAATGCACAGTATGAAAGCAGGTCTGCAACCCAATAGACACGGGTAATGAGAAGCAAATGAATGTCAGTTATTTTGATATCAATGAAACAAGATTTACGCTAACAAGGGATCCCCGACAGCAGAGTTTTAAACGTTGTTTAGGGAGTTTATGACAGCCACAAGATGTGTAAATATTCTCCAAATTATAAAACCCTCGAACAAAAATATTAGAAGTTGCAATCATAAAAGGGAAAAGGGACAATTTGGTTCTTATGCAATGATTTTTGTTGAGTATACTTTTATTGCTTGAGAACCCTTAAAAAGAAAAAAAATTGAATAATTAGCATTAAATTTAGAGGGCCAATTTGACAAACTAAAAGAATGTATTGATCAAAATTTAGTGTTGTATTTAAACACATTCAACCTATTGCCGCCTAATTCGCACTGTTATCCACAAATTTTGCACTTAGTGGATTTCCTATGAGCCACTGAAGTCATGAACAAGCCAGTTGTTCATTGTCAGTGCTCGGAAGGTTCCACGGTTCATCAGGACCAGTTATGGTCCTTTTTTTTAATAAAATGCATGTTCATACCCCTTGGGGGCATTGTAATAAATGCTCTAACACGACAAACTTTTTGTAAAGGACTTGGCTATCAATCCGATTATGTGTTTTTTCCCTTGTCAATTATGCAATGTTGAATAAGCGATGTATCATTTTCGAGTTTTTCACCACTCCTCCAAAGCTGGAATTTTCGTCTTGGTGATTAGGCCTTCGGAGGCTATTAAAGTTCATGTGTCAATGTATATAAGCATGTTAGGCATCGATCTTGAGTCGTATGGACATGTACTAGGTCCCCCTAGAGTTTCATCTGATTCCGAGAAAAGTTATTTTTTCCGTTTTTTAGGCCATTTTTAATGGTTTAAATGGAAAAATTCAAAATGTAAAAAAAGTATGATCCAAAGTCCGTTTTTGGTGTGTATGGGCTCGTTTTCAAGCTCAGAGCACCTCCTTTACCCCATGACCACATTTTCCCATGCTCTGGGTGACTATATCGTCCCGTATGGCATTATTTCGCTAAAGATGCTACAAAACATCAAAAAAATGTTAAATTATGACAAATTGCACAAAAGTCGAATTTTTAAAAAAGTCAAAAATATTTATTTTAAAAGAAAAAATGACATAGCATATGGGTCCTTATGTCATGTGATCCTTTTCAAGTTGTGAAGGAAACTCAAACTTTGGGTCAATATTAATGTTTTAAAGCATTCAAAATAAGGATGGTGACGTCAACTTCAAAGGGATTCACGCCAACTACATGGTGAAGGTTGCGCTAGAGTATAGAGGTGGACCCCTCTTCATATAATAGGTTTTAAAAAACCTTGTTTATATTTGGTAATGTATTGTGTGATTTAAATGAAGAGGGGAAAGCACATGTGAAGAGAAGATAGCGCATGGTTGGTGGAGAATCGCATGTGTTGGAGAGGTGGCGCTTAGCCACATCCAATCAATCCCCCTTTTCACTTAGGCAATCTCAAGTGAACTCATGTCTACTTCAGTTGGTTGGTGCACCCCTGGGGGTTTGTAAACTCTATAAAAGCGAGGCCTTTTCCTCATTTTGTGTGGAAGCAAGGGACCTCCACCCATATGATTGTAATTGTTTATCTTTGTTATGAATAAAGTTGATTCTTTGGAGGACTATCCGTTGGTGCAAGAATTTTCATGGCGAATGCTTGGCTTATAATCGAGGTGATATCTGTGTAGCTTCATTATTGTTTATGCAAGTTTCATTATCTAGCTTATAAGATTATATTCTAATCCATAGAGTAGGCATTTGAAGGTTCAATTTGCTTACTTATGTGTAGTTATATAAGATCTAAGAGTTGCAGTTTGTAGTCGGTTATACTTGTGCACTTTTGTTCTTGTTTAATTTACCGTACTAGATCTAATCACTTGCTTAAATGTTTTTGTACCTTTGTAGATAACCAAACGTGAAGTAGAGATCGGAGATCAGTTGCATCTTATATTTCTTCACTATATTTTCATGAATCTAGTGTTTCTTGTTCCACGGGCTCTCTTCTTTCTCAAATTTGTTCAAGCTTGGGCTTGAGATTTTCCTTCTTCATCCTCAAAACTTTAAACTATTTCTTTCCAGTTACTTTTTTGCTTCATAACAAGTAAATCTAGGATTTAAAGCTTATCATTTTATCTCTTGTTATATAGATCTAAGAAATTTTCCAAGTCTACTTTATCAAAAGCTTAGATCTAGCCTTTTAGCTTTAGAACTTGAAGTAGTATATTCTTCCTATCATTTGAAAGTACTAGATCGTAAATTTTTATGCACTTTTTAGCTAACATACGAACTTTTTCTTGAGTTTTCTCTTTGCTGGTTTTTATATTTATCTTTCAGGAAAGAGGAGATTTGGAAGCTCTTGCAAAGATTTGAACAATCAAAAAAGCTCCTTCCAACCCCCTCTCTTTCTCTCCCATTTCTTCTTTACCCGTTCTTCTAAAAATAATTGTAAACTATTTGATCCTAATTTCCAAAAGACAAAAAGTATTCCTCCAAAAACGATAATGTAAATAAAGTAATAAAAAGAGCAAGTGGGATAACAGCTCTCTCACCCCTCTTCCCCCATTTGGGGGGAATCTGTATCGTCCTTTAATGTGATTGGCTTTTTCTTTCCTTTTTTCAGTTAAGAGTTTTAGATTAATGTTGCATTCGTTAGAATCTTTATATATATATCTACAAATATATATATATATATTTGTAGATCTAACCCAATCTTGACCTCCCGAGTAAGGCTCTGTCCTGAAAGAGATCCCTGACAATAGTTTCCTTATATGCAAAACTGATGAATTACTTAGAATAAATCACAAGCACACAATCTGTCCTTAAAGGGTTGTATAGATTAATACATTTGTTACTTGCGTTCACTAAATCGAAACAAACATTTGCCTATACTGTGTATGCTTTACCCCTCGCAGCTTAGTCTAAGACTTGGGATATCAAAAGCGGTATTGTGCATTCATTAATTCCTCATATCTAATTAATCAATTCACATTAATAAAATTTACAACCCTCAAAACATTACGAAAATACGACATAACGAACCTAAGAAGCAGTGGGAAAATTCTTCAGGAAAAGCGGGAACAACTAGAAGTGATTGTGGGGTCCCGTTAGGCTACATCCTTGTTGATGTAGTACTGAACACCCCCCATGACTCCATCTAGCCCACATTTTCTCATGCGGAGCCACTCTTCTCAGAATCTAGACATATTCCCAGTACATCATGGTATATTGGGAATCCCCTTTCCCCTTAAACTCACTCATCATTGCTTAAAAATCTAAAAATAACCAAGATACGCTGCACAGCATTATTTCCTTTTCAGCAGCATTACTTCTGACTCCATTTTCGACACTGGCTATATTATCATTGTTTATCACTTGCTTCAAGTCATTACTGTTGTAAATGTTATTATCATGCTGGTGAATTATATGTTTTAATATTGTAGTACTTGGTGATTTTATCAAAACTCCTAACAAATACTCTGATCATTTAAACATTAACAAACAAGAGCCTTAGCAACTCTTTCTTAGGGACTACCCCGCTTGGCTCCGTTAGGAGTGGCCTAAACAGAGGAGTCAGGAGCAAGTGACAGTACCTGACTCAAGACTTGCCCCCAAGGACACACCGAGCAGCTTAAATATTTCTACTGTGTTCCCCCCTAAGCGTGTGTAAGGCGACAACACGCACCTCGAGTCACATGGCAGAAATCTTCAAGCCACTGGGCGCAACCTTGGGGGCAAGCAAGAGTAAATTGTTGTCACTTGATCTTGACTCCTCCATCTAGGCTCTCTCCTAACGAAGCCAAGGGAGGTGGTCCCTAATCAAAATAAACTAAGGTTGTTTAATCTATGAAAGTAAAACAACTAGTCTAGGAGATATAATGATATAAAACGTTACAACTAAGATAACTTTGCAAAAATTAAATAAATCACCAGTATGTAAACAACATTCACTCAACACACGAATTGATTTAAATGCTCAAAAATAAATTATACGATAAAGACCAATGCTATTGGAGTGCTTACGTGAATAAGGGTTGCTAGTGATGTCTCAATAAGTATTGCAGTTGTCTCAGTTGGTTTTGTTGTCGACTTTCACACATCTGGAGGAGGACGTGGCAGAAATCTTCCAGCCACTCGGTGTGTCCTTGGGGGAAAATCTCGAGTCAAGGCTGTCACCTTGTTCTTGACTCCTCCATTTAGGCCAACTCCTAACGATGCCAAAGGGGGTAGACCCTATTTAGTTGCTAAGGCTGTTAAGGCTTAGTGTGATGATGATTTAGTTGTTTAGGAATTTTGATAAAAAGTAAACAATTGAACAAGATATTGCAACAGAAATAATTAAAACACAACAGCATATAGATTAACACGTGATATGTAAAGCACATGCAAGCAGATGATTGTGAAATGTAAAACCGGTGCCAATGGAGTCCAAAAAATAAAAGAGTGTTGTTGTATTGCCAAAAGAAAATGTGTTGCAAGTGCTCTTGGTTAATTTTAGATTATTATGGAGATGAGTTGATTAACTTAAGGGGGAATGGAACTCCAAATATACCGGAAGGTACGAGGAGTATGTCCAAAACCCTTATCTGATGCGGCTCCCAGGAAGGAATATGTGGGCTGGTTGGATTATATGAGACGTGTTCAACACTATACCAACAAGGGTGTAGCCTAACGGTGTCTCAAGGTCACTACCTAGTTGTTCCCACTTCCTTTGTGGATTTTTCCACCGCAACGGGTCAAATCGAAGCGTTGGATTTTCTTCTGGGGAGGGTAATTGAAATGTGGAAACTAATTAAGCTAGTCACCCATGTTGCTTTTGATGCATCCAACTATTCAGCCGAACCGCAGCGATGCAGAGCATACACAACAAAGTCTAAGTAATTTTTAAGGATTTTATGACTTGTTTGTTTGTTAAAAAGGAAAAAATGACCTCCAAGAATCTCTTTCGGTTCAAATGAACCTCAATTGGGAAAACAAGGAGGGGTAATTTGTATTATGTTAAAGTGAAATAAACTGAAAAGCAAGAAAGAAAGACAAGTTATCTAGTTAATCCTACTACGCATCTCTTTTCCCTTTCAGGTAACTCGAGAAGTCGTGGGGTAAGAATTAGTATTACTTTGATTTAACAAGATATGGAATGATATAACATTTATCAAAGTATATTATCCTGCAACAAAGAAATAAACTAAAGAAAAGAAGAAAAATGCAAAAAACGAAAAAAGACAAAGACGTGGATCCCCCCTGGGGGGGATGGGGAGTGGGCTCAAAAGAGCCTACTCGAGATATCTTTTATTTGTCGCGGTTACAATATTAGAAGTACTCTTTGGTCCTTGTTATCTGGGATCCAACAAAAGGCTTGCAACAAAAGAGAAAATGAAACTTGGTTGCAAGGGGAACTTCTAGGAAGCTCTGGATGGCCAAAAACTGTATTTTCGGGTAGAGTTTCCTTCTCCTTTTTTATGGACCTGCTAAAAACTAGCAAGCAAATGTTAGTAAAAAGTGCCCAGAAACACTTTGGAAGTGTCTTTGGACAACCCAAAAAAATTACCCAAAAAATACTAAGTTAAACTATTTGAAAAATGCAGTAAGGATTTTGGCTTGTTTTTTGGGCAGCCAATACAATGTGCACTTTATATTGCAAGATTTAACTTTAAATAAAGAAAGACTATTCACTTTAAACAAGCTTTAGATTTACTTTAAAACCGCTTATTAAAAATTAAAGCCTTTTAATGCTAGATCTAGTTTTTAAAAAAAGGACATGGATCTTTTTTAAATGAAACTAGATCTATGCATGCAACTCTTATATGTTCACATCTAGAAAAGATATTAGCTTAAAATAGTAGATCTAAAATAGAAAAGACAAGTAAACAGGGAAGTATTGATTAAAAAAGAGAAAGAGTGAAAGAGGTGGCTTGGTGCCCGAATGGTCAACCGTGGAGCTTTTCGGTGGAATGTCGAGGGACTATGCGTTTGAAAATGTTTGGAGAAAATGAAGAAACAATCTAGATCAACGCTTTCTCCAAGCTAAGAACCTGCAACTAATCCAATGGCTTGCCAAGATGCTTTTGAGATCCAGTTAATACATAAATAGAGAGATTAAAACAACATGCATATAATCTTATAAAACATGTTAGATCTAGATCTTCTAGGCATGCATATAAGAAAAGGAAATAGCCAATAAACTTATTAACTAAGCTCATTTTCTACCAAGATCATAATAAACTTATTAACAATCTTTCAACACTAGATACACAAGACCATAATAGGCCAACTATGAAAAAAGATATAAATTACCTTAGTGAAACATGGCAATGCTCATCCACACAAAATAACATGACACCATCTTGCCTCCAAAGCTTTATTTTATTCCAAGCAACAAAAAATAACTACAGTATTACAACAGCAAACCAATTCTTTAGCCAGTTCCAACTAGCTTGAAAGAGAGAATGGTTGCTTTATTTATAGCCAGAGCAAGCCCTTGGGGGGCACCACCAACACTGAAGATAAACCCAGAGTGTATCTGAGTTGGACTGAGTCAGACTGAGTTGAACTGAAGAGGTGATTGACACCTCTCTCACCTAACTCACCTAACTCTTCATTCGCTGCCAACACATCAATCCCCTCGCCAACATTAGCGTCTCTTTCACCATTCGCGCGAGCTCATGAGGTTGGTAGGAAGTGGGTGATGTCACCCATATGCGTTAGACACCAAAACCAAAGTTTAAGTCAACCCAAAGTTTAATATGATACTACGTTGAATGGGGTCCACCCCTCCTCTCTACCTCACGCGAGCTTTAAAGGATAGCATGAGTAGGTTGACGTCACCCTCACTCATGAATTTCCAAACTACATTCACTATCACTTATTTTCCAAAGTTTGAAATGTATTACAAGTTAGGAAAGGGTCCAATGACATGGGGGGCCCATGCCATGTCACTTCCCTACCTCACTTTAAATGAATTTTGACTTTTTCAACTTTATCATTTTGTGTCAAATTGTTGTAATTTAGCATTAAAATGCCATTTTGGTGCACCCTTAGCTGAATAATGCTCCACGGGGTGTCCTAGTCGCTCGAATCAGATGAAAAGTGGCCTCCAAGGTAAAGAGGATGCTCTGAGTGTGAAAACGAGCATCCCCACGCCAAATACGAACTCCAAACCCGACTTTTATTACACTTCAAATTTTTTTAATTAAACCATTAAAAAATGGCCTATTTTTGCGGGAAAATTTATTTTTCTCGAAATTAGACAAAACTCTAGGGGGGCCTAGCACATGTCCATACGACTCAATTTGAATGCCTAAAATGTTGAAAAACACTGACGCAAAGGCTCTGATAACCTCCTAAGGTCTAACCACCAAGACAACTACCCCAACTTTGGAGGTGTAAGTGAAAAACTCAGAAATTATTAGTGTGGCTTGTTCAACAACCAATAATACCCAAGGGAAAAAACACTCTGGGCTAGTCTGCTTGATGCTTAAGTCTGGGAAGCCGAGCCTTTTATAAAAATTTATCATGCTAGAACTAGTGTTCCACCAAGTTTCCGGAACGTAGGGGCGTGAGAGCGGAGAAACACACATTGGGGACATGTAGAGACACCCCAAAATTTTGGGGTATTTTGGGGGACGGGGGGGCGGGGAGGTGTCGGGGTTCCCAACATAAGGGGGTCGATCTCTAAAATTATAAAAATAATAAAAATATGAACCCCAACATATAAACATATCAATTCAGCATCCCATCACCATTTGCATACTAGCATGCTTTTGTTCCCGAAGGGTTTAGTGTAATTTAATGTAATCGTTGTTGTCCGCCGATTGCACACCAGCAGCAGAAATCTTCCGAAAGCTGTCTCCTCACTTGAGAAAGTGGGAGAGGTGTGGCCTTGGGGGCAAGCACAGAGCCAGGTACTGTCACCTACTCCTAGCTCCTCCATTGAGGCTAACTCCTAATGAAGCTAAGGGGGGTCGTCCTTAACAAAAAGTTTTCTATGGCTCAATGTGTTTAAGTGTTTTTGATGTTATGATGCAGATGGGTGTTTTTTAGGAGTTTTTTGAATGATTACAACTTTATAATAAAATGAGCAATCCACGTTGCGATTACAAAACACAAGATTTGAGACAAATAATACAAAGATGACTTGGAAATTAAAGGCATCCACAAATAGATAATGATTTAAGCAAACCTTAGGAACAAATGGTCCAGATCAAGGCGATGCATGGAATTTTAAGACCAGTGCCAAAATGGAGTCAAAAAGTGCTTGTGAATGCTAGAATACAAGTCTCAATAGTAGTGTTTGTGAGATCGTTTTGCAATTGTTCTTGGTTTATTTTATTGTAAATTTTAAAGATGATCTTGCTTAAGGTGTCTAGGAAACCTAACCGAAAATACTTTCAGTGGCTCCGTTCGAAGACATGACGGACCTGTCTGGAATCACAAGCTAGGTGTTCAGAGAATTTAACCAGCAAGTGTCTAGATTGGGTTTCCCAGCGCCCACACTTGGAATTTGCCCACTACCTGAGTATTTATCGAGATAACGTCGATGCGTTGGTTATGGGGTAAAATTTTAGTTGTGTTGTTATTGCGATCTTAGCAAGTCCGTTCACCGTTCTGAGTACGAGCCCAACTATGAAGTCGACAGAGCATACTAGGTGAAGGATAATCAACGAAGTAAATTAATTAGAGGGAAATGTGAGTTGAATGATTTTATTAAAGAATTAATTAAAACCCTCCGACAAAGAGCGCTCTTGACTTTGTCTTATAACAAAAGTTCAACAGTCTTAGCTAAACTATATGCTTGATGCAAGGAAATGTAGTGGGAATGCTCTCCGATAGAGAGTGCTTTTGACTTGGGTTTCGGCAAGTTCAAGAGACTTAGAAATTAATTGATTAACTTGCAAACAGTAGAATGCATGAAAATAAAAGAAAGACAGTTAAACAAACTCTTCGACAGAGAGCACTCTTGATCCACCTTACGGTGAGATTCAAGAGATTTTGGTTCTTTTTAAGATTAACAATTATAGAGAAAGATACACAACAATGCAAGTAATAAAATATAATCTAGCAATTAGTAGTTATACTTAATGAACAACTAGCAATTAGTGGAAATGAAAACTAAGTGTAATCAATAGAACTAAGCTAAGTGCTTTAAGTTAAAACTACACTAAGTAAAAATGAAAAGGAACGCAAGACACACTTCCCCCAAATAGGGGAAGTAGAAAAGATGGGAGGCGTGCTCCCACTAGCCTTTTTATTAATAATTTACAATGCTTGGGGATTTTAACCCTTGAAGAGAACTTAAAAAAAAATTAAAAGGGTGAAGAAACCCTAATGGCTTGTACAAAAAAAAGGATGTGGTTTGTCTGCTTGTTGGGAACTTTTTCTTCAATATTTCCAAGTCTTTAGACTTGTCTTTGGTTGACCTCTTCTTCAGTATCTGCTCAAAACGAACAATGACTCAAGCACCCATTATTCGTTAATAAAATCAAAGTAACTCTAGATGCGAACAAAAATGAAACTATTCTAAGTGCAAAAACTACCCTTTTAAAATGCAAATTTTTTAGGCCTTTTGAAGCAAAACTAGATACAAAACTTTTACAGGCAAAGTGGGAAAGATGAAGAGGGTAAAATGGGGCAAAAAGAAAGCAAAAAAGAGGGCTGAAATAAGCAGTGTTCCACGGGGACGCACCCCCCAGGGTCGGGGGCTCGCCCCCTACGCTTCCCACGCCCTAGGGGCTGGGGGGCTCCATGGGAAATGTTTCCCAGCGCCCCCCTTTCTGCGAAACTTGGGGAAATGCGGATCTAGGAGTTTCCTGGATTGGGGGGCTCCCACACGCCCCCTCCTGAAAATGGGGGGCTCCGACAAGCCCCCACTGCCCTCGATTTTTTAAATTTTTTTACTTAAAAAAGAAATGATTCATCTTAAATTTTAGGCTATTACACTAAATGGTCATTTTAAAACAAAATAGAAACAAATAAAAAGAAACAAACATCGATATGATATGCTTGGCTATAACGATTACATTAAATTACACTAAATTCTTCGGGAACATAAGCATGCTAGTATGCAAATGGTGATGGGATGAGGAATTGATATGTTTATATGTTGGGGTTCATATTTTTATTATTTTTCTTCTTTCTTTTTTATAATTTTAGAGACCGACCCCCCTATGTTAGGGACCCTGACGCCTCCCCGTCCCCCAAAATTTTGGGGTGTCTCTACACGTCCCCAATGTGCATTTCCCCGCTCCCATGCCCCCCCCGTCCCGGAAACTTGGTGGAACACTGGAAATAAGTGAGGAAAAGAGGGAAAAGGGGAAAGCGAACAACAGTAAAGAAGGCTGCAAAAAAGACAGAGAGAAGAAAAAAAGAGGGCAGCGAAAGAGGGCTAAGAGGGCAGCGAAAGAGAGCTAAGAGGGCAGCGAAAGAGGGCTGCAAAAGAGAGAGAGAGAGGGAAAAAAGCTAGGAGAAGGTAGGAGGCCAAAAATGAAAGGAAGAGGTTTAGGGCTTCCAAGGTAGCAAGTAACCGAGTTTTAAGATGTAGTTTTGATAGATGGATCTTCGAACTAGTGCCTCTTGCCAAACTTTTTTTAGGCTTGAGATCGACTTTAGGAGGCCCTGAAATGCACACAATGTCAGAAAAATAGGTCTTTTGAAGAGATGAGAGAACCAACCGAGCTCAAACTTCTCTTCAAACCTAGGAGATCTGCACAAGAAACCACTTACAAACACATCTTGATCAAATATTGTATGCAAAGCAAAATGGGATTA
>LPNX011067181.1:616672-662294 GCA_001517045.1 Pseudotsuga menziesii
TCAAAATCGCATAAAACCCAACATAAATGGACAAATTGAACTCAAATGCCCACCCTATGAACTTAATAAAGCCTTCTAAGCTAACAATTTGATCAAAATAGTGAAACATAAGTAATAAACAAGAACAAAATCACCTTGATACAGATGAAGCACTTCCCATGACAAGAATCAACACACCATACGGACCTCCAAAGTCACTTTATTTCCAATAGAAAAAGCTATAACACAATTACAATCTGGCAAAGTAAGTTTGCCCAAAAAAAATCCATATGAAGAGAGTGCCAAGCACCTCTATTTATACAAAATACCAAGTCCCGGGGGCTTTTAATGAACCAGCTCTCAAGCTTAGTTAAGTGAGCTTGGACTGAGCTAAAGCGGAGTTGAACTGGGCTGAACAAGAGCTGAAGCAAGGCTGAACTAAGGCTGAACTGCCAACACACCAAATCAGTTCGGTGAGTCATCCCTTTCCTCACCAAACTCCACATCGGCAGCCTTCAATCCCTCACGCGAGAGCTCTCAAGGTAGGTGAGGAGATGAAGGTTAAGTTACATTTAAAAAGGCGGCTGCCACATGGAGGATGACGCCTCCTTAACTCACACAAGGTAGAACCCACGTTTTCAACCATTTGCGATAAACCAATTTAATTCATGAAATCACATGCACCTTCACGCTCCATGCTTTGACGTCACCTCCCATTTGTATTAAATCCCATGTATTGGAAACTTATGCCATGGTTAAAATCAATATTCATTGTTTTATTTAGTGGATGGGCCCCCCATATCCCACTCATCACCACATAAGCGTGAGTTCTTTCACCCTCGCGTCATTCTCCCATGAAACAATTCATATGGTGTGCAATATTAGACTATGGTTTATGACTTTAATTTAATTGGAAAGGGGTCCACCCCACTCCCACATACACCATTTCTCCACATAAGCTTGAACCATCTCCTCACCCTCACATCACTTCTCCTTTTAATTAAATTCACCACTTTAAACATTAAACCAAAGTTTTACTTCCATCATGTGGAAAAGGGTCGTAAGTTAATATGGGACCCATGCCAAATCATCTCCACCACTTAAAAATTCAATTTTGACTTTAATTTTGACTTTAATTTTGACTTTTTAATATTTGGACCTTAGAGCCAAAATGTCCATTTTTAGCATTTCAATGCCATCTTGATGCATTTTTAGTCAAATATTGCTTCACGGGGTGCTTCGGCTGACCGAGTGATGGTGAAAGTGGCCCCTGGGGTGAAGATGTTTCTCCGGGCTTGAAAATGAGCCCAACCATGCCGAAAACGGACTCCGAATGATTCATTTATTACAATTTGAATTTTTCCATTTAAACCATTAAAAAATGGCTTTAAAAAACGGAAAAAATTATTCTTCTCGGAATCCAACGAAACTTGAGGGGGACCAAGCACATGTTCATACGACTCAATCGGAATGCCTAGCGTGACAAAAAAATACTGACACGAAGGCTCTAATAACCTCCCAAGGCCGAAACACCAAGACAACTACCCCAGCTTTGAAGGAGCGAGTGAAAAACTCAGAAATTATTGGTCGTTTGTTCAACAACCAATAATAACCAAGGGAAAAAACACTCTGGGCTAGTCGGCTTGATGCCCAAGTCCGAGAAACCGAGCCTTTTATAAAAAATTAAATGCTAGGACATTTTTTACAATTTCTCCAAGGGGATATGAACATGTATCTTACAAAAATTCCGAACAGGTTCCCAGAAAAAGGCTGGCGGACCTCAGAATTCTGATCATCGAACAAGTGTACTTGTTCAATGCTCTGGCGGCTCACCGAAAAATCCACTAAGTGCAAAATTAGTGGATAACAATCGTTATAGCCAAGCATATCATATCGATGTTTGTTTCTTTTTATTTGTTTCCATTTCGTTTTAAAATAACCATTTAGTGTAAAAGCCTAAAATTTAAGATGAACCATTTCTTTTTTAAGTAAACAAAATTAAAAAATCGAGGGCAGTGCGGGCCTGTTGGAGCCCCCCATTTTCAGGAGGGGGCGTGTGGGAGCCCCCCAACCCGAGAAACTCCTAGACCTGCGTTTCCCCAAGTTTTGCAGAAAGGGGGGCGCTGGGAAACGTTTCCCATGGAGCCCCCCAGCCCCAGGGGCGTGGGAAGGGTAGAGGGCGAGCCCCCGACCCTGGGAGGCGTGTCCCCGTGGAACACTGGCTAGAACATTTTTTACAATGTTCCCAAGGGGGTATGTACATGTGTTACAAAAATTTCGAACAGACTCCCAAAAAAAGCCTGGCAGACTTCTAAACTCTGATCATGAACAGGTGTGCTTGTTCAAACCTTGTCGACTCACTTGAAACTACCACCAAGTACAACTTAGGTGGTAACAGGTTCCTTTCAAATTAATTAGATGAGTGATTAAGGAGTGGGTTGATTGTTGGTAAATTTTATTAAAATGTGGTTATGATCTAATTATTAGAGAGAAAGGGGATTCCAAATATACCCGAGGGGTACGTGGAATATGTCCGGATTTACTAGGAAGTGCCTCTCACAAGGCCATGTGGGCTAGATGGAGTCGTGGGGTTGTGTTCAACACTACACCAACAAGGGTGTAGCCTAACAGGGCCCCATGGTCACTTTCTTGTAGTTCCCGCTTCACTTCCAGAATTTCCCATTTCGAGAAGTGTCGTATTTTCACTTTGGCAAATTTAAATGGACTGTAAAACTAATTACTAGTCACTCCAATCCCTTTCTGATTGTCCCACCGATTAATCCAATGGCCTATAGTGGTCACATGAGCATACGGGAATTGAAGCCTTGATGTTTTAAGAGTTTTTTAGAACTAAATATGATTTATTTAAATTACAGTGTCGATACTCTCATTTCTGAGAACACAACTAGATTCATTAGTTTTAACTTAAGAAAGTAAAAAGAACTTGGAAAATGTAAAACAAAACTAAAAAAAAGGAAAAAGATGTGAATCCCCCCTGGGGGATGGGATGTGGGCACTTGGCTGCCCACTTGCTTCTATTTTTTTATAGTAATTAAAATAAAGAAATGCTTGTGTTCCTTTGTAGAATAGGAGACACAAGTTTAGAAGTCTATAGAAGCTTTAAAAGATTGATGAAAGGTAAACATACAAAAGGGAGTTCCAGATGACTTGATTCTTCGAAATTTGGGCAACACTTCCTTCTACCTATTCATCAAAATGCAGAAATCAACAACTAAAGATGACACTAAGATGCCAAATAATACTTTAAAAGAATAAAAATTTAACTAGTCTTAAATACCGAAAAATAGATTTTTTGTTAAACTTTAAAACTAGATGCAAAAGATGGATCTATAATGAAATGTTTAAACTTCAAACGCTTTAGATCTTATCTTTTAAGAACTTATACTAAAGAGTATTCCTAAGACCTGATTTAAATATTTCAAAATACTTCGCAATTAGTACAAGTAAAGTAACAAGGAATAGTATGAATCTAAATGAGAAGATAGTAAGAAAAGCCCCGATTCAAGAAACTTGGGCAATGGAGTCCTCAATTGGAGAGTGGAGGGATTGAGATCTCTTCAAATAAACATACAAGTGTAATGAAATCGAACAAGAACCAACACTCCTTTACGTTAGATGTCCCTGCACAGTTTGAACAATGACTACACCAAAGCGCTATATCCAAGAGTACCTATACAAAAGATTAGAAAGCATGCATATAAACAAGTAAAGCATATAATTCTAGGATCTATCCACTTAAATAACTGAGAGAAATGAATAAGAAACTACTTTTTTATCCTCTTCTACCAATTATCATTAATCCTTTAAAGACCGGTTAGAACAGCAAAGCATGTAACAAGAAACTGATACAGTTATGCCTCATGTAGCACAAAAAATCACCACACACTAATGCCCAACACAAGTATGCCTCCAAAGCCTTTTGATTTCATTCAATCAATTCAATAAACGATTACAAGATACAGGAGCATAAGTTCCATACAATTTCTTCTTCCAAAATGAAGAGAACTTGCTCTTTTAAATAGAAAAACTCAGCATGAGGGGGCACACTTGCTAAGGATCAGTTTGATAGCTTGGCGTGAGTTGGATATGAGTTGGATACCCATGCTTTGGGGCATAAATAAAGCAATTACCAAAATTCCAAAAGCTTAACCTCAAACCAAATGTTTCTTTCTTGGGAAAAGAGCCTCTCTCTTGGAAAAAAATCCAATTTGATATTTCGCAACCATTTCTTTTCTTTTGGTGACTTGTAACTCCTTAAGAATAATGGTATTTACCTTTGCCAACTCACGGAACCCATTTTCGTCAAGTTTCCAATTTTTTATGAGTTGTCGAATTTCTCATTTTTTCCAATTTTTTTTGTTTTTCAGTAATTATTAATTTTGGAGATAAGTAATTACTCGAAAACTTAGGAAAGTGGGTCTAGGGGTTAAGTGGGTGCTCTGAGTTAGAAAACGAGCACCCCCATGGAAGAAAACAACCTCCTAACCACACTTTTATGACTTTTTAGTGTTTTACAATCAACTTATTAAAAATAAGCCTATAAAAAAAATCTATAACTTTAAAAAAAACTATAGGGGACTTGGGACATGTTGCCGCCTTTCACACACTTGGGGGGTACGTGGCAGAAATCTTCAAACCACTCGATGTGTCCTTGGGGGTAAGTCTCGATTCAAGGTTGTCACCTTGTTCTTAACTCCTCCGTTTGGGCAAACTCCTAACGAAGCCAAGGGGGGTAAACCCTAAAAGAGTTGCTAAGGCTGATTAGGCTTTAGTGATGATGGATTTGGATGAGTAATTATTTTAGGAGTTTTTAATCAATAATGGAAAACAAGAGACTTGAAAGATAAACTGATTACAACAGCATAAATAGCACAAGGAATTATAAAATTACTCAATTCATAAATCATGCAGATAGAAATAATAAAGATCAGTGCCAAATTAAAAATGGAGTCGTAAAATGTGCGTGTTGAAAGATACTGAAGTAGATGTTTTGCAATTGTCTCTTGGTAAGTTTTAAGTTAATGTGGAAAATGGGTGAATTAACTTTGGGGGAAGGGAACTCCAAATATACCCGAAGGTACGAGGAGTATGTCCAAATCCCTTATCCGATGCGGCTCCCCACAAGGAATATGTGGGCTGGTTGGAGTCTCGGAGACATGTTCAAAACTACACCAACAAGGATGTTTCCTAACGGTGTCTCGAGGTCACTACCCAGTTGTTCCCGCTTCCTTTCTGGATTTTTTCACCGCAACAGATCAAATCAAGGTGTTTGATTTTCGCCTAGGGAGGTTAATTGAAAAGTGAGAACTTATTAAGCTAGTTGCCCACGTTGCTTTTGATGCAGTCGTTTAATCGGACGAACCGCAGCGGTGCAGAGCATACACAACGGAGTCTAAAAGTTTTAAGGAATTAAAAGATCGTTTTGTTGTTTAAAAAATGAGAAAAGTGACCTCCAAGAGTCTCTTTCAGTTCAAGTGAACTGCAATCGGGAAAGCAAGTAAGGGTTGATTTTATTAATGTATTTTGCTTTTGAATTTAGAATTAAAGTGAGAAAAAAAAACAAGGTTATCTAATTATCCTACCACGAATCTCTTTCCCCTTTTAGGTCGCTCGAGAAATCATGGGGTAAGTAGTAAATTTACTTTGCAAAACTGACAAATTTAAACAATTTTGCAATATAAAACAAAGTACACTACTTGCATCTGGATGAATGAAACAAATACTAAAACAAAAAAAAACAAAAAAACAAAAGAGGAAAAAAAGACACGGACCCCCCCTAGGGAGATGGGGAGTGGGCTCGAAAGAGCCTACTCGAAATTGCTTTTTATTAAACTTGATTACAACTTGATAGTAAGTGCCACTTGGTTCTTATATAGGACAAACCCAAGGATTTGCAAAATGGTCCAAAAGTTAACACGGATGATGAGGAAGCCCCAGGGGGTCTCCAGATGGCCCAAAAAAAGCTTTTCGGACAGCACCTCCTCCTCTTTTTGGACAGACCTGCTAAAAACCAGCAAGTTATTAAACCCAAGAGATGTTCAAAAAAACTTTAAGAGTGTCTTTGAACATCTAAAAAAAATTCTAAAAAAATATAAGTTAGAAAATAATTAAAAAAATGCAAAGAATGACCAAGGAAAGCAAGCTTTCCCTGGGATCTTGACTTGCCTTTTGGGCAGCCAATACGATATCCACTTAAATGCAAGATTCAACTTTAAAAGTTTAGGCAAAATACTTTCAAATGACAAGTTAAGAATATGCTTCAAATTTACATGCAAAGGAAAGTAGATTTAACTAGATCTATTTAATGAAAGATGAACTTTTGTACAAAACTTTTATATCTAGACTATGAGCTTTAAAAAGATAGATCTATGTTAAATTTCACTCTAAGATGATAGCTCTAAAAAATTAAAGCTATGAACCAAGTAACCAAGTAGATTTTAAATTTTAAAAGGAGAAAGAGAAGAGGGCAAGCTTGTAGCTGTGAGGATCAACTGAAGAGCTTCCGATGGAAGGAGTTGAACTATGTAGAATGAAAAGGTGAAGATGATGAGGAACAAACTTGTTCAAAGCCTTCTCCACGAAAACCTGTAACTATCACAAATAAAACTTGCAAAGAGATTTGTGAGATCCAATGATATACATATAAAAGACTAGAGCAGCATGATAATAAATTTATTGAAAATGCCAGATCTTGATCTTTGCATACATATGAACAATAGAATCTCTAAAAAAACTTATTTAAAGACTCTTTCCTTTCGATTGGGAGCAATTCTGATAAGGTTAGATTCACAAATCAAGCAAGAAAAAAATGCACCAAATTCAGGTTACCTCAAGCATGAGCAACAATATTCATCCAACTGAAAGCCTTACACCATCTAGCCTTCAAAGCTTTTCTTTATTCACAATGAAAAAAAATATAACAGTATCACAATGGAAACGGCTCTTCATCCAACTCTAACTAGCTTGGAATGGAGAAGGTTGTGCATTATTTATAGCTAGAGCCAAGTCCCTAGGGGGCTACCAACACTGAAGATACACTCAGAGTTATCTGAAATTCAACTAAGTTGAACTGCAGAGGTGATTGAAACCTCTCTCACTTAACTCACAACAACTGCTAACACACTCTAGCACCCACCAAACTCCACCTGCCTTCCACCTCGGCTTCCTTTCTCCTCACGCGTGAGCTTTATGGCTGACGTGAGGTAGGTGAAAGAGTTGGCTCACGTCACCCATCTTTCATGCATGCGTTATTATATCAAATATATCCAAAAAAATAAAGACAAGCTTCAAAAATGAGGGGGGGTTGTCCACCCACCACTCCCCATTCGCTAGTCTTCACAATAGCATGGAGTCTCATGTCAAAGCTCCCGCTCGTGCGAGCTTGTATTCTTTTTTAAATTTTTAAACCAAAGTTTCACTCAAACTTAAGTTAAAAGAGGAACGCATGCCTTAGGGGGACCCATGCCATGTCACCCCATTTAATTATTTTTTATTTTTTTCACTTTTTCAAACTTTGACTTTGGTGCCAAAACGTCATAATTTACCATTAAAATGCCATTCTGGCGCATCTTTAGTTGAATATTGCTCCATGGGGTGTTTCGGTTGCCCGACTGATGTGGAAAGTGGTCTCTAGGGTAAATTGGATGCTCTAAGTGTGAAAGCAAATGTTCCCACGTCAGAAACAGACTCCATATCTTACTTTTATTACATATTGAAAATTTTTAATTAAACCATTAAAAAATGGCTTAAAAAACGAATAAAAAATTATAAAACAAAAAAAAAGAAAATCTCGAAAATAGACAAAACTCTAGGGGGACCTAGTACATGTCCATACAACTCAATTTCAATGTCTAGCATGTTGAAAAACACTGACACGGAAGCTCTAATAACCTCCTAAGGCCGAAACACCAAGACGACTACCCCAACTTTGGAGGTGTGAGTGAAAAAATCAGAAATTATTAGTCGTTTGTTCAACAACCAATAATAACCAAGGGAAAAATCACTCTTGGCTAGTCGGCTTGATGCTTAAGTCTGGAAAGCTAAGCCTTTTATAAAAAATTAAATGCTAGGACATTTTTTACAATTTCCCCAAGGGGATATGAACATGTGTTACAAAAAAAATAACAAAAAGTTCCCAGAAGAAGCCTGAATGATTCTAAATTCTGAAAGAAGAACAATGGTGTTTGTTCTTTTCATCTAGCTCAATTGATACCACCAACTAAGCATGACTTAGTGGGTAACATCTGGCTCCATCTAGGGACGCGTGCTCTGACTGATTTTCTAATCAAAATAGAGGATGTGAGAACTTTGGAATCTCTAGGTCCTACACAAAAATTAAAATCCATCAGTAACACATATATAAAAGGAAACCAACTATGACGCTAAGCTATTATACGAAATTAGTATAAAATGTAATGTGCAAGAAAGAAAAACTATTTTAGAACACTAATATACAAAAAAAACATTCAAGGTTAGTACTATGATACAATATCTATAATACAACAATATGATACATGAATAAAATACATGCAAGGCTAAGTTTTAGAAATAGGCCCTAATACCACCGATGCCAATAAAAGCATCACACTGTCTCGGTGAAAAACATCTTGAGCAGAAAACCATTTATTGGAAGGTTTAATCTTTCCCCTTCTAGATCATTTAGATAAAAAGAATTAGCGCTTGCTACTTCGTCAGTGATATAAGGTCCCATCCATAAGCTGTCAAACTTTCCATGTTTTCCTGGTTTTTCCCTCCGTTTGTCCCATAACAAAACTGTGTCACCTACTTGAAAGGATCCAGGTCTGGTAGACTGATCAAAAGTCCTCTTAATTTTATCTGAATTTCTGATACTCTGGTCAAGGGGCTTCCTTCTGTTCTCATCTAACTCAATCAACTGGTTAACTCTATTCTGAATGGCAACCTGATCTGAGCTAAAATTCTGAAGAAGATGATACACTGGAAGCTTTAAATGGATTGGTAAGGTGACATCTAGGCCATAGACAAGTTCGAAAGGACTCTTCCCGGTTGAACTTTTCTTAGTAATCCTATCAGCCCATAATGCATACTTAATCTTGCTATCCCATGCTTTCTTATTATCACCAATTGTTTTCTTGATTATGGCCATTAAGTTTTTATTACTTGATTCAACTAGACCATTTCCTTGAGGATAATAGTTAGATGAATGTGATAATACAATGCCATATTTGAAACAAAAGAATGACAGCTCTAAAGAACTGAAACATGGACCATTATCTGTGATAATTCTGGCTGGCACACCGACTCTTGTGATAACCCTATCCTCTAAGAAATCCATGACTACAACATCGGTTGCCTTCTTGGTGGGTATTGCCTCTACCCACTTAGTGAAATAATCTGTGGCGGTAAGTATCCAAGAATAACCATTGCTTGAATTGTCTTTGAACTTACTGATGAAATCAAGCTCCCACTGCTGGAAAGGGGCTTGGACTACTATTGGTTTTAAGGGCAAATCTTTCATCTTTCATCTTTTGCTTCCCAGTGAACACTGGGGCAACTTCTGACAAACTTATGCACATCTGAAAAAAGGTTTAGCCAATAGTAACCTGCTCTAAGGATTTTGTGGGCAGTTGTTCTTGCTGCAAAATGCCCACCACAAAATCCTGCATGGAACTCAACCGTGAGTCTTTTGGACTCTGGTTCATCAACACACCTAAGTATTAAGCCTGGTTTCTCCAACCTCGACCATCATTTGTTAAACAATACTTAGTTGATTTTAACCTTAATGCTCTGCGTTTATGGCCAAGTAGGTGATCAGGGCACGTAAGGTTACGAAGGAAGAAAATGATGTCTAAATACCAAGGTTGTCGCTCTAATCTCTAAAGCTCATCTGATACACTTTGTTCTGGATTACTGTTCTAGCAAATCATTCCTAAGGCTTTCTCATTCCCCTGAGTCAACATCTTTGCGAGGCCTTGTCCCTTAATTAACTTAGTGGGTTTTATTTCTAAGTCATATTCCTGAATCTTTGAAACCCATTTACCCCTGATGCCTAGACAATCATGCTGAGACATGATATCTTTGACAGTTGCATGGGGTACATACCCAATGATCTTAGAGTATCTAATATAAGTTCCAAAATGTTTAAGGGACTTGACAAGAGCATAAGCTTGCTTTTCCATGGAAGTGTACTTCAATTCTGAATTTTGCAAAGGCTCTACTCATAAAGGCTATAGGCTTCTCTTGTGCTTCACTATTTTTTATGAAGCAAAACACTAGCAATGGTGTCTTCCGAGGTGAAAGAGAAAATATGAAACTCTTTGGAATAATCCAGACTAATTAAGACAGGGGATCTAGATATAACATCTTTGATATTTTTGAAAGCATCCTTCCCTTCATTCATCCACACAAATTTAACATCCTTCTTTAATAACTTTTGTAGAGGTTTCATTAGTTCAGCTAAATTTGGGATGAATCTCCTTATGAAATTATCTGGCCATTAAAAGACTGGAGAACTTTTAGGTTCTGCGGCAAGGGGACCTTCTTAATGGCTTCTACCCGTTCAGGATCAATCTTGACCCCATCCTTGGAGATGATCTGTCCCAACAACTTGCCTTCGTCAAAACCCCGAAGATTGGCGTGGCAGGATTTAAGGAAATGTCATATTTGTGACATCTTATAAATACCTTCCTAAGATGACTTACGTGGTCAGATCTTTCTTTCGAAAAAACAGTTAAGTCAGCTTGATAGATTTCGACCACTTTTCCTATGAGTTCTTTGAAGGCAAAGTCCATGGCTCTCTGGAAAGTCCATGGCTCTCTGGAAAGTGGCACCTACATTTAATAAGCCGAAAGGCATTCTTAAAAACTTGTAAGTGCCCCAAGGTGTGGTAAACATTGTCTTATGTTGATCTTCTTTATTTACTAACACCTGGTTATATTCGGAAAAGCCATCCAACATGGACATCATTCCCGAACCTGTTTCCATGTCGGGCAATGGGTAATTATCCTTTAGGCACGATGTATTTAGATTCCTAAAATCTATACATATTCTAATTGACCCATTCTTTTTTCTAACAACAACTAAGTTGGAGCACCATGATGAATGTCTTGTAGGTGTTATTATCCCTGCTGCTAACATCTTCCCCAATTTTTATTAACTCTTTTGTTTTTATGACGATCCTGTCTGTCAAAAAACTTCTCAAAAGCTATAAGGTTACTTGAGACGTGATTTTTAAGATTATCCTCATGCTCTTGATACTCTTTACCCTCCTGCTAATAATTGATCTCACAACCTTCAAATTCCTGGAGATTATGGATGAATCTTAAGAGTTGTTTATCATCATTAAATACCTGCCAGTGATCTACATTATCAGGAATTGAAGGCCTGAAATTTATTTCCATTTTGCCATTCCCAGTAATCATCTCATCTGAAGGTTGAAGGGTGGATGCTGCTACTGCCAACTTATCCGCTAAACCATTCATCTCCCTAGGGATTTTCTAAAAATTGAGTGCATCAAAGCAGTCCATGGTATCCCATATAGCATTCCTATACTTCCTTAGTTTATCACTTTTACACTAATATTGATTCTTAAGTTGGAAGATGACTAAGTCTGAATCACTTTTTATGTTTAACATTTTTATGCCTGTGTCTTTAGCAGTTTCTAACCCTAGGAACAATGCCTCATACTCAGCAACATTGTTTGATGCTTCAAACTCCAATCTAAAAGCAAAGTTGTAGATTTTATTAGAAGGAGAAATAATCATTGTGCCTGCACCCTTTCCAGCTTTGGAATAAGCTCCGTCAAAGTACATTTACCAAACTTCATCTATCTTTTCATTCTTAATATTTTCTTTAATAGGGGCCATGAAGTTGGACAAGATGGTATAGTTTCCAAAGTTGTCAATGCAATGCACAACTTCATTTCCACGATTCTTAGGATTTTCTACATGTCGCTTCCTTTCCTTTTCTCTGTGAAGTATAACCATAGTGTTATTTGATGTAGGTATGGTTGCGTATGTCCAATCCATTTGGATGTGTCCACCTAGAGTTGATGCACACTTTCTGGAGAAAAGCATTCCCCAATTATCTGGTACATCAATTACAACAACATCCATTTCCATTCGATGTCAAGATGCTTGGACAATTTGACATGTAGGTTTAATATTATCCCTACCACTTAAACTTCTCTCGCATCCATTGCACAAACATTGTGGTAGGATCATTTGATCCTTAGATTTAATTGTTCCATTACTTTCCTTGTAATTACGTTTGATGAAGCACCTGAATCTAACATGCAATTATGAAGGAGAAGATCATCAACTAAAAGAGAGACAGAGAAAGGCAGGTGATCCTCCCTTTTTGGATCAACACTGTGAAGGACTATGGGCATATCTTCGAGGACAACAGGCAAATCTTCAAGGATAGCATTATTACTAGGAAAAACAGTTTCTTTGACAATGTCATGAGCTTTGTCTTGATTATTTTCTAAATCTTTCAACAATTTTTCTTTTTGACCAGGAATCTGAAGGATGTCGGTTGCATAAGCTGAAACTTTAGCACTATTTAACCACATTCCCATGTCAAGTTTTGATTCTACAACAACCATAGGGTTTATAACAGGAGGAATTGTTACCTTAGGTTTATACTATTTAGTTGGTGTAGACATCTCCTTTCTCTGATAGGTGGCTCCCTTAAATCTAGCATTCCTCATTTCTAAGACCTTTTCTTGGGTAGGAATTTCACCATAATTCTGAGTAATGGAATCCTTTTGCAAACTATAATCTACGGCATGTTGCCAATGCTGGTCTACCAAAGGATAGGTTCAGCCTACCATGTTCACGAACTTAGGCTCACTTGATGGTGTATCCTGACTACTGATTTCAGGGAGCCCTTGTTCCATAACTTAATTTGCAATGTAACAAGTACTTTCCTTATGAAACTGAAAACAACGCCTGCAAAATGGAATTGCATCCTCTACCATGTTGACTGAATCCAACTGGTTTGGAATCCTAGGTTCTTGAGTTTGTGCTTTCTTTTGATACATCTGATTACACTTTGTTTGAAAGTTCCTTGGTGCATGAGAAACATGATTTCTCTCCATCATAACCAACCTATTCTGAATATGATTTAGTTGTGTAGTATGATTGGCCATTTGTTGGTTTTGATCAGTTACCAAGGTTTTCATCATTTCGATCATTTCCTTCATCGGATCTTTAGATGCTTCCTTATCCTCTAATTCAACAGCTTTTCCCTTAGACTCTTTACAGGAAGAATTTCCTCTAGTGAATCCAGGTAAGTTGGATTTACCAGATGATTGCATATTCTTTTCAAATTTTTTTACCAATTCCTAGTCTTGCTTCAAATTAGCAGGTTCTTTATCTCTTAACTGATACCTCAAATCTCCAGTGAATGCCTCAATATAATAGATGAGGATAGCAACATCATGAGGCTTAATATCTTAATGGAGGTCAAAAACAAGGTTTCTAAATTTCTTGTTAAATTCTTCCATAGTTTCATTTTTCATCTTTTTAATGTTATGGAGAGCAACAAGCTGATGTCTTGATTCATTTTTCTCTCCCCATTTCTTCTTTAAACCTTCCAGGAATTCATTAAGTGTTTTATATGAATTATCATTTAAGTCAAGGTACCATTCTCCAGCATCTTCTTCTAAGGATAAAGCAAAGAGCTTCATTTTGCAATAACTAACCAAATGCTTGGAAAACTTCTGAAGGCCGGATTTGACTGAGATGGCATTGTTTCCTTGAAATGTAGGCAGCTTCTTAATAGCATCATTCAGAATGGCATGAGGAGCACCTGCTATCTCAGAAAGGTCAAGGGGTTTGAAGAAATCAGTCATTTCTTAAGATTGATGGATATGACTCTCTACAAATAAATGATGGATATCTGAGAGGGATTGGGACCCTAAATCTTCAAGGATTCTACGAGAAGTCTGTCTATTCAATCTCCTTCTATAAGTCCTTTCAGGCTCAGGGATGAGATCAAATACTCCTTCGGAGTTCCTTCGGGTAGAATACCTTGGAGGGATATTAGATGGTGGAGTCGCCAGATGGATCGAGTTTTAATTTTAAATTTTAAAGACCAGATCTACCAAAAAAAATTTTATCTTTTTATCTTTTTGAAACAAAAAGAAAAGTTAAGTCGTCCTCGAGAATAAAAAGATTTATTCCCGGCAATGGCACTATAAAATGTTGTCGCCTTTCACACACCTTGGGGGGACGTAGCAGAAATATTCAAGCCACTCGGTGTGTCCTTGGGGGCAAGTCTTGAGTCAAGGTTGTCACCTTGTTCTTGACTCCTCCGTTTAGGCAAACTCCTAATGAAGCCAAGGGGGGTAGACCCTAAAAGAGTTGCTAAGGATGATTAGGCTTTAGTGGTGATGGATTTGGATGAGCAAGTTTTTTAGGAGTTTTTAATCAATAATGGAAAACAAGAGATTTGAAAGATAAATTGATTACAACAGCATAAATAGCACAAGGAATTATAAAATTACTCAACTCATCAACCATTAAGATAGAACTAATAAAGATCAGTGTCAAATTAAAAATGGAGTTGTAAAAATGTGCGTGCTAAAAGATGATGAAGTAGATGTTTTGCAATTGTCTCTTGGTAAGTTTTAAGTTAATGTGGAAAATGAGTGAATTAACTTAGCGAGAAGGTAACTCCAAATATACCCGAAGGTAGAAGGAGTATGTCCAAAACCCTTATCCGATGCGACTCCCCGCAAAGAATATGTGGGCCGGTTGGAGTCTCGAAGACGTGTTCAACACTATACCAACAAGGATGTAGCCTAACGCTGTCTTGAGGTCACGACCCAGTTGTTTTCGCTTCCTTTGCGGATTTTTCCCCAACAACGGATCAAATCGAGGCGTTGGATTTTCAAATGGGGAGGTTAATTGAAAAGTGAGAACTAATTAAGCTAGTCGCCTACATTGTTGTTGATGCAACCGGCTAATCGGACAAACCGTAGCGGTGTAGAGCATACACAATGGAGTCTAAAAGTTTTAAGGATTTTAAAGATCATTTTGTTGTTTAAAAAATGAGAAAAGTGACCTCCAAGAGTCTCTTTCAATTCAAGTGAACCACAATCGGGAAAGCAAAGAGGGGTTGATTTTATTAATGTTTCTTGCTTTTGAATTTAGAATTAATGTGCGGAAAAACAAAACAAGGTTATCTAATTATCCTACCACAAATCTCTTTCCCCTTTCGGGTCACTCAAGAAATCGTGGGGTAAGTAGTAAATTTACATTGCAAAACTAAAAGATTTAAACAATTTTGCAATATAAAACAAAGTACACTAATTGCATATGGATGAAGGAAACTAATACTAAAGCAAACAAAACAAAAAAAGTACGAAAAAAAATACGCGGATCCCCCCTGGGGGGATGGGGAGTGGGCTCGAAAGAACCTACTCGAAATTGCATTTTATTAAACTTGATTACAGCTTGATAGTAAGTGCCACTTGGTTCTTATATAGGATGAACCCAGAGGTTTACAAAATGGTCCAAAAGTTAACACGGAAGATGGGGAAGCCCCCAGGGGTTTCCAGATGGCCCGAAAAATGCTTTTCGAATAGCACCTCCTCCTCTTTTCGGACAGACCTGCTATAAACCAACAAGCTATTAAACCCAAGAGATGCTCAAAAACACTTTAAGAGTGTCTTTGAACATCTTATAAAAATTCTAAAAAATATATATGTTCGAAAATGATAAAAAAAAATGCAAAAAATGACCAAGGAAAGCAAGCTTTCCTTGGGATCTTGGCTTGCCTTTTGAGCAGCCAATATGATATGCACTTAAATGCAAGATTCAACTTTAAAAGTTTAAGCAAAATACTTTCAAATGACATGTTAAGAATATGCTTCAAATTTACATGCAAAGGAAAGTAGATTTAATTAGATCTATTTAATGAAAAATGAATCTTTTGTACGAAACTTTTAGATCTAGACTATGAGCTTTAAGAAGATAGATCTATGTTAAATTTCATTCAAAGATGATAGATCTAAAAAATTAAACTATGAACTAAGTAACCAAGTAGATTTTAAATTTTAAAAGGAAAAAGAGAAGAGGACAAGCTTGTAGCTGTGAAGATCAACCGAAGAGCTTCTGGTGGATGCAGTTGGACTATGTAAAATGAAAAGGTGAAGATGATGAGGAACAAACTTGTTCAAATCCTTCTCCACAGAAACCTGTAACTAGCACAAAAAAAACTTGCAGAGAGATTTGTGAGATCCAATGATATACATATAAAAGACTAGAGCAGCATGATAATAAACTTATTGAAAATGCTAGATCTTGATCTTTACATACATATGAACAATAGAATCTATAAATAAACTTATTTAAAGAGTATTTCCTTTCAATTGGGAGCAATCCTGACAAGGTTACATTCACAAATCAAGCAAGAAAAAAATGCACCAAATACAGGTTACCTCAAGCATGAGCAACAATATTCATCCAACTGAATGCCTTACACCATCTAGCCTCCAAAGCTTTTCTTTTTTCACAATTTAAAAAAAATATAACAGTATTACAATGGCAACAGCTCTTCATCCAACTCTAACTAGCTTGGAATGCGTTGTCCACCGAATGAACACTGTCAGCAAAAAGCTTTTGGGCCATTGTTTCCCTAAGCAGAAAAGGTGTGGCCTTGGGAGCAAGCAAAGAGCCAGGTGCTGCCACCCAATCCCAGCTCCTCCGTTTAGGCTAACTCCTAAAGAAGCCAAGGGGGGTAGTCCCTAAAAAGGTTGTCTAAGGCTTTTTTGTTTAAGAGTGTTCTTAGATGAATAGTGTGAATTAGTGTTGTTTAGGAGCTTTGATATACACAAAAAAGACCAATTACGCAATCCACGTAGCTATTTGCAAAACACGATAAGAATAATTAAAGCATCCACGCATGAAATAACTTAAACAAATGGACAAATGGTCCAAACCATATGATGCAAGAATAAACAGACCAGTGCCTAAAATGGAGTTAGGATGCTAAAAATGTAAGTCTCTGATGTTTGTGAGATCGTTTTGCAAATGTACTTGGTCAAATTTTAGTGTACGTTTTATGAATGATCTTGTTAATTAGGCGAGGAGAATTACGGAAAATATTCTAAGTGGCATCGTTCAAAGACATGTTGGACAATCCGGTTTGCAGAGAGGCGTTCGATAATTTTCCAACCACTACGAAACCAAGAGAGCTACCCAACGCCCATAGTAAAGATTTCCCCACTTAGAATGTTGCGCTCAATGCGAGGTGGTAAATTTTATTAACTGTGAAATTGGAATTAAATTCGTGAATTAAATAGCTACAATGCTTCTGGGTATCCTGAACAAGTAGAACATACACACTGTAAAATGGTAAATTCCAATTTTAGGGGATGATGAGTTGCAAATTTTATTAACAAACCACGCTCTCCGACAGAGAATGCTCTTGATCCACCTTATGGTGAGTTTCAAGAGTCTTATCTAATCTATGATGCGAATGCAATGCAAGTGCTCTCTGACGGAGAGTGCTCTTGACTTGTCATATGACAGGTTCAAGAGTCTTTGGGTTCTTTTTAAGATAATTAATCAAAGAGAAAGAAACATGATGAAGTAAATGGCATGCATGTAATGAAATTGAATCTAGCAATTAGTAGGAAATAAAACTAAGTCTAAAAAAGAACTAAACTAAGCAAAGAAAAGACAAGACACCCTTCCCCCAAATAGGGGATGTAGAAAAAAGTATGGGAGGCTTAACCCCACTAGTCCTCTTTATTAATAATTACAATCAGAGGAATTTTAACCCTTGAAAAGAAAGCAAGAAATAAAAACTAAGGAAAGAAGCCTTAATGACTTTTACAAGGATGCATGTTTTTCTTGGTTTTAAAATTTCTTCAATCCTTAAGTCCTTCTTGGTTCACTTTCCTCTTCGATATCTGCACAAAACAAACAAGTACTCAAGCACCCATTATTGTTAGACAAAAATAAACTAATCTAAGTGCAAAAATAACTCTTTTTTTAATGCAAAAATTTAATTTTTTTGAAGCAAAACTAGGGAAAAAACATGCAAAAAAATAGTAAAATGGAAAGCTAAATAGATGGAAAAAAAAGGCAGCCAACAAAAGAGCTGGATGGCTGCAACAAAGAGAAAAAACAGGGAAGCCAAGTAGGAATAAAGATGGATGCAAATCAAAGAGGAAAAGACGCTTGAAAAAGGACAAAAAGGGTGCCGAAAAAGTACCCAAAATGGCTGAAAATAGGTGTGAAAGAGGGCAGCCAACTAAGAGGGAAGTTGGCTGCAAAACTTTGGCAAATAGGACAACCAAACAAATGCAAGCATGGCTGCAAATAAAAGGAGAAAGACGACAGCGAAGAGTGGAGAAAAAGAGAGCAAAAAAGCAAGGAAAAACAAGGTAAAAACTAGTAAACAAAGAGGTAAAAAGAGGAGTAAAAAGACAAACAAAAATGAAGGCAAAAGAAACAAACCAAAAGGGGGAAAGAAGAGATGGATAAGGGGGCAAAGAAAGAAAGAAGAAGAAGGATGCGGGGATCTTACAACCAAAGGAAGCGATTTTTTAAAGTTTAATTAATAGAGGTAAGTAAGAGCCCCTTTTTAGCCGTATGTTTTTTGATGCCAGATTAAGTGCTCTAAAGAACCTGCATGGTGAAAGTATGAAGTTAAAAAAACCCTTGATGAGAAACCGGTTGAACTTCAACCCCTTCTCTCCTGGCGATTCCTGAAACCAACACAACTCAATACAAATAAAATGATCAAATGCTAGGATGTAATAATCAAAATAGATAATGAAAGGCACCGGTATAACTGACTACTTCCTGCCCACTTCAAATATATAATGAAAATCGCATAGATAATCAAATTAAAACTTTAAATGACTATCCTACCGTGCTAGATGTATAACCTTCATGAGCTAACATTGATCAAACATTAATTAAAATAAAGAGAAGGTTGAGAAACAATGTCACCTCGCAAGGTGAAAACCACATGCACATAACCCACACATAGACCTCCAAAGTCACTTTATTCTGTTATCAAATCTCAGTTACAATCTTGGCAGAGTTTTCTTGCAAATTCTCCATATGCAAATGGGAAGAAGAGACACTTATTTATACAAAAAAAAAAAAAAGATAGGGCTTAAAACCCTAAATCAGGACTGGGCATCAAAGAGGCACACTACAGTGATTGAATGAGCTCGACAAACTGATTATGAGTTAAATTGATCACTAACTGAGATGCAACTGAGTTGGAGTAAAGAGGGGGGGGTGAGGTGGCCTCAATCCCCCTCGGTCTTATCACCAATCCAATAGAAACGTGCCAAAAAGGGAAAAACCTCCATGCATTGAGAGGGGCACAAATCCCAAGGTGAAGTTCACTGTAGCACTCCGATACTGACTCAAATCAATCCAGACTTGATTGGAATCATCTCAGATGCTTCTTGCCGAGCTAATTAGCCATTTACTTTATTCAATTTGGCATTTTTTTGAGATATTTTGATTTTCTCCAATTTATTATTTTTTATTATTTTAATTAATATTTCTCATTTTTAGTGTTTTTTGAGATAATATTAATTCAAAGGCCAAATAATAGTCTGAAACTTAGGACAAGTGTGTCTAGGGGTTAAATGAGTGTTTTGGTTTAGAAAATAAGTGTTTATTTGCCAAAAACACCCCTCGGGCCATTTAATTATTACAAAATGAAAATTTTCAATTAAACCATGGTCAAAATGGTTTAATTAATTGAAAATTTTAATTAATTCTCTATAGTCAAAAAATAAAAATTAAAAAACTCAACGTCGTCGGTAAAAAAAAAATTGACAAATTTTTAAAGCATGTCGAGGCTTAGGAAATGACCATAGAACATATCAATAGTATCTAGTAGGTTCATATTTACTAGTTAGACTCTAATAACCCCCGAAGGCCCAAATTTCAAAAACGGTCATTCCAGCTTTGGAGGAAGTCGGAGAAAAACTCATCGATTATACTCAGCTATAGGCAAAGCATAATCAACAAGAGAAAAAAATCCCTGGTATACCTTAGTTGAAATCTACATCTTAGGGGACCGAGCCACTCAAAACCCCTACTAGCACACTTTATTACAAAAACCCCATGGGGCATGGTCATTTCAGCATAAAAATAAAAATGACTAGCCAAAATTGTCTAGGCAAAACATTCTAAACTTCCGCTGCACTAGATATGAACATTGACCATGTTCATCAAACAGCGGCTCAACGGAAGGTTCAACTATGGTACAAAATAGTTCGTAACAGAATGGAAAAGGTTGTGCTTTATTTATAGCTAGAGCGAAGCCCCTAGGGCGCTACCAGCCTTGAAGATACATGCAGAGTTATCTGAGCATGAACTAAGTTGAACTACAAAGGTGATTGACACCTCTCTCACCTAACTCACAACAATTGCCAACACACTCTAGCACCCACCAAACTCCACCTACCTTCCACCACGGCGTCCTTTCTCCTCACGCGTGAGCTTTATGGCTAACGGGAGGTAGGTGAAAGAGTTGGTTCACGTCACCCATCTTTCATGCATGCGTTATTATATCAAATATATCCAAGAAAAATAAACACAAGCTTCAAAAATGAGGGGGGGGGGGGTCCACCCACCACTCCCCATTCACTAGTCTTCACACTAGCGTGGAGTCTCATGTCAAAGCTCCCACTCACGTGAGCTTGGATTCTTTTTTAAATTTTTAAACCAAAGTTTCACTCAAACTTAAGTTAAAAGAGGAAGGCATGCCTTAGGGGGACCCATGCCATGTCACCCCTTTTAATTATTTTTTAATTTTTTCACTTTTTCAAATTTTGACTATGGTGCCAAAATGTCATAATTTAGCATTAAAATGCCATTTTGGCGCATCTTTAGCTGAATCATGCTCCACGGGGTGTTTCAGCTGCCCGAATGATGTGGAAAGTGGTCCCTGAGGTAAAGTGGACGCTCCGAGTGTAAAAACGGGTGTCCCCATGTGAGAAACGGACTTTGTATCTGACTTTTATTACTTTTTCAAATTTTTTATTTAAACAATTTAAAAAATGGCTTAAAAAACGGAAATATATATATATATATTTCTCGAAAATTGACGAAACTCTAGAGGGGCTTAGTACATGTACATACGACTCAATTTCAATGCCTAGCATGTTGAAAAACACTGACACGAAGGCTCTAATAACCTCCTAAGGCTGAGACACCAAGACGACTACCCCAACTTTGGAGGTGTGAGTGAAAAACTCAGAAATTATTAGTCGTTTGTTCAACAACCAATAATAACCAAGGGAAAAAAAACTCTGGGCTAGTCGGCTTGATGCTTAAGTCTGGAAAGTCGAGCCTTTTATAAATAATTAAATCCTAGGACATTTTTTACAATTTCCCCAAGGGGGTATGAACATGTGTTACAAAAAAAATAACAAAAAGTTCCCAGAAGAAGCCTAAATGACTTCTGAATTCTGAAAGATGAACAATGTTGTTTGTTCTTTTCATCCAGTTCACTTGATACCACCAACTAAGCATGACTTAGTGGGTAACGGGACATGTTCATAATGACTCAAAATAATGATTAGCATGGTAATATACATTGACACTTAGGTTTTAATAACCTCCCAAGGCCTAACCACCAAGACAATTATTCCAACTTTGGAAGCTTGAGTGAAAAACTCGGAAATTATTTATCGTTTAAAAACGATTGATAATTAACAAAGAAAAAACACCGTTGGATAATGCATTGATGACTAAGTCCTAGGAAACCAAACCTTTTACATAAATTCATCATGCTAAGTCATTTTATTACAATTCCCCATAGGTATGAACATATTAAAAAAAAATTAAAAAGGGCCTAGGAAGGCCTGCATGGACTTCTGAACTCGGAATTTGAACAAGTAATTGTTCATCTTTGGTGGCTCACTCAAAATTCCAACTGAGTGCAACTCAGGTGGTAACACAACCATAGTAAGCATGTGAAGTAGATCTTCACAAAAGGTTGAAATTTTACCAAATTTAAGATCTAACACTAAGACTTGAGATGGAAACCAAAATAAACAAGGGTTTGATCTTCTAAAGAAAATTCAATTGTAAACAAATAAAAGATACTTGAGGTTTTACTTGAGAAACTTATAAATCATTGGTTTAGAAGGGAGAGAGAGAAAAGGTTAGGGTTTAGCAATTTTAATCATAACATTTTCCCCTTTCTTCCCAGTTTCTCTTCTATCAATTTCCCAAATACCTATAAAATTTAAGAGAAATTTTCATAAATTAGACGGAAGAAAAATTGGAAAAATTAAAATAAAATTTGCAAATGAGAAAAGTAGACTAGTGCCAAGTTAGATTTGTTTGGGCAAGAAAGGATTCAAGGAACATGTAAGAGAATGTAGTATCCCAAATACTAATATTCTAGTGCTTTACTATTATAGGGCTTGCTAGTACACTCAAGTTAGTACAAGAATACTGAATTAAATGTGCATGCATGGTGTCGTGCCAAAGGCCCTAAAATATAGCTAAACTAGAGAGAAAGTAGGTCAAGATTCTTGGAAGATGTACACTTACCACTGATAAACACGCTGATAATCCCCCCGAAATATGATGCATGCAAGTGTGCCGAGATAAAATGTTGCTTTCCTGAGATTGATGCCCAGATCCACACGTGTTCCCTCTTCAAGATGAATGTGACGTTTTTGGAGGAGGACGTGCCCAATGCTACTACAATTTCCTTAGGATGTGTGTCTTCACCTGCTGGAGAGAATGGTGGGCACATGCAGAAGGTTTTCCCTCCCTAAGGCACCTAGCGAATTAATCTGCCTTTCTGGTGCTCACGTTCCCCTTCCTCACAGATCTGCTGATAACTGCGTCGAATGAGCAAACTGGGAACTGATAATCACTCTATGCAGTGGAGTGACCCTGCTAATGAAGATGAAGCTGATATGCAGAGGAAAAACTGGGATTTAGGGACCCAGCGAATACTTCTGGGGTTTTCCAGTTATTCCTCAGCTGCACACGTGAACCTGCAAATAATCTTTTGTGGATGTTGGATCACTAAATACGGATGAATGAGGTGAATGCTGATGATAGATCTAGATGGCCTACCCTGAAAGAGACTATGGCAGCAGATAGTTCCACTGTCGGACCCTTGTTAGCTGAAGACACCGTCTTCAACCCCAACTGTTGTTGCTGCACTCGCCGTTGCTGCTCAAAAACTCCAAATCAACAATAATAATCATAGATACCTCCTTTGGTCAAATAACCCTTCTTAAATAGATTAGCATGTGCTTTTAGGGTTTCCATATCACTTTTAGGGTTTACACTTCACTTTTGCATGTATGCAATTCTAATTTCATGTTGACTTTAAGCCTAAAGAAATAAGGCTTTCTTTGTCATACTGATGACTTCAATACGGAAGAAGTATCTCGTTCTGTTCTAAGTATCAAATGTCCTCAGTCAATTCCCTCTTATGCAGTACCCGCTCAAACCTATGGGAATTAAGTAGGTTAGCAGGTGTTTTGGTGCCTAATTAGGGACATTACAGAGAATAGGAAAAATTTGCAAATCCACCAAAGAGAAGGCCACCTAATCCAATATTTTGGCCATTTCCAAGATATCCTTGAAACTCCAAATGAGCTTGATAACCTAGATCCTATGGCATGTGTGGTAAACACAAACTTCACACACAATGCTAAATTTGTCTAAGCAAAAATAATTCAAAAAGGGCAAGAAGGAAGAACACATTCAATTCAAACCCTAGGTTAAGCTAAAAATTACTTAGACTAAAATCATACTATCTTGATCATAGTTTACCCTCCTTCCTACAATAGCTTGATCATATCCACCAAGACAAGAGCCACAAATTTTTCAAGTGCAAAGATAATTTTATTCCCCAAAAATTTGACCCCTAGGGAGGAAAACATCCCACTTTTTACAGGCTAATGGGGACATCCAAAACCCTAGATGAGGTTCAAAAGATGTTACAAAATTTGTTACAAAGATGAATTACCTCAAGGTACCTAAGCCCCAATCAATGGCTTATATCTCACCTCAGAATTAAAAATATTACATTGAATAAGAAAGTCATTGGCTAGGGAGGACGATTTTAACCCATGAAGGAGGAAAAATAGTAAAATATTTATACAATACAATGGGTCTTGTTATCCACTAAGTCGCACTTAGGGTATATTTCAAGTGAGCCACCAACGATCGGAACAAATCAATTGTTCTTACTCAGTGCTCAAGAAGTTCTGTTATCCAACTTTTTGTACCATAGTCGGGTTACCTGAGGAGCCGTCGGTTGACGGACATGTTCAATGTCTGATTCCAGTGTATCAGTTGATCCATCTTCATGTCTAGCCAATATTGGCTAGCCAGTTTTTTATTTGAATAATTTTGACCATGGCCCCGCGGGGTTTGTAATAAAATGTGCTAGTAGGGTATTTTTTGAGTGGTTAAGTCTCCTGAGGCGTAGAATCTCAAATAAGGTATTCCAGGGAGTTTTTTGCCCTTGACAATTATGCTTTGCCTATAGCCGAGTATAATTGATGAGGTTTTCTCCCGCTTCCTTCAAAGCTGGAATGCTTGATGTTGAATTCTGGGCCTTGAGGGGTTATTAGAGCCCAACTGAGTGTTATAAACCTACTAGGCATTATTTAAGTAGAGCATGGTCTTGTCCTAAGTCATTGGGACCTTTAAATTTTTTTCGAAAAAATCTTTTTCGAACAGGCAAAAAAATTTTAAATTTTTTTTTTTATTTTTTAATTTTCCCTAAGTTTTTGAATTAATTTTTCCATAAATTAAATGGAAAAATCCCGTTTGTAATAAGTCAGTCATCCAGACCCCGAATTAAGTGATTGAAGGCTCTAACCTTAAGCCAAAAATCATTATTGACCAGCTAGCCAATCAGATCCAACTTTCAGATCATCAATCGGACACATAATGCACTTTTTCTCAAAAAAGTCATTTTTGGGGAAAAAATGGAGTTTTTATTAAAAAATGATTATTTTGGAGAAAATTAAAACTCTCCAAATTAATCCAAATTCAGCGAAATAAAAGGCTAAATGACATCTCATCGGGCATTTATGATGATTGGAGTTATCATAACTCAGCTTCAATCAGCATTCAGTGAGCAATTATTTTATATTCAGTAAGCAGATGTGTCATCTCCAGCTAAACTCCCGAATTTGATGAGATGGAGAGCTTTCATTGGTCTGAAGATTTGATCGAGGTAAAGAATGAAGTTTACACCTGCAGTGGCCTCTCCAAGCCTAGTTGTGGTTGCCTCCATACCTAGATGTGGTTCTACCTACATCCAAACGCCTCTCCTCAAGCTCACGCCTCCTCTCTCCAATAGGGGTGCCTTCCACACGTGTGGGCTCTATTTTGGTCCGGTTTGCAGTGTTAGGGTTGGAGTGGGGGCGCCTTGCCTAGGTGGAGGCCTCCCCTCACTCCCAGCTCTTATTTTTAGGTTTTGGATCTCAGGTTATGTGCCGAGCCGGTTAGGTTTGGATTTTTGGTTTTAGGGTTTTAGCACTCTCTCGTTGTATAAATAGAGGCTCTTTCAGCTCTATTCGGATGGAGATTTTTGGGTATGAACACTCTGCCAAAATTATTGTAATATTTGTTTAAAGTTTAAAGTTGGAATAAAGTTGTGACTTTGGAGGTCCATGCATGAGTTAATGGAGTTGTGGATTCACATTGTCTTTGGTGATATCTCTCTTACCCTTCCTTTTCAATTATTAAATCATTATTCATTATATACTCTAGAAGAGCTAACAATCTAGTTTATGAGTATTTTGTTTGGATTTAATATTATTTGTAAGGGTTTTGCAGGGATCATCAAGGGTGAAGGACAAGCTTAAGATCAAACTCTTCTTCATGAACCAGTGGCTTTTTTCATCTAATTCCTTTGTTTTGCAGGTTCTTCTAACCACTTCTCAATAGAAGAAAGAGACATAATAGTCAGAGTTTCTCCTTCCTTCCATCAACAAAGATTAAACAACACACTTGGTTACCTGGATCTACGAACTTCCCTCCTCTAGTTCTCTCATTTGCTCCTTGATTTCCTTGATTCCTTGCCTGCTAGCCTCTTCTTCCTTGCTTTGTTTTGCTTGCCTTTACCTTTTCTTCTTCGCTCCCCTATTTTTGCCTTAGTTTACCACCCCTTTTCTTCACTTTGGACAGCCCTCTTTTGCCCTAGTTTTTTCCCCCTTTTTGCCCTAGTTTTTTGGCCTCCTTCCACTTTGTTGTGTGCCTTTTCTTCCCTTTTTTCTTCGCTGCCCTGTTTTTACATTTTTATGACAGCCATCTTTTTCCTCTTTCGCTCCCCCGTTTTCATCATTCCTTGTATTTCTTTGGCCATCTAGTTCGCTGCCCTATTCTTCCCTTCTCTTGTTTTTTGCTTTCATTTTTGTCTTCCTCCCTTTCTCCCATCCTTTCTCTTTTGTTTCAGCCTTCTTTTGCCTCATCCTTTTTTCTCTTTTATCTTCTCATTTTCCCCTTTTTTTTGCAAGTTTCAAGAAAAGTTCTGAATAAAAAGTAAATCACTCTCCTTTTTACATAAAGTTCAATAATAAAGAGTTGTATGCTTTCCTTCAAAAGTCCTTTCAAAGGTTAAATTCCTAAAGGCAAGTTGTATAATTTTAATAAAGTATCTTTTGTTTGAGTGGGGTTTTTGAGTCCCCACTCTCATCGTCCCCCATTTGGGGAGGCTTGTGTTGTGTTCATCTTCTTATGTGCTTAGATTACATGTGCTTGTGCTCATAATATTTGCATATTTTCTCTTAGAATACTAATTGTTAGTCTAGCACATTTGATTTATTTAATAGGTTGATTACTTCATCTCTTAATTATGTATCTTTTATAAGTAAATAAACTTCCTAACATTCATAAATCTCTTGAATCTCACCATAAGGTGGATCAAGAGTGCTCTCTGTCGGAGAGTTTAATCAACCATCTTCATTTTATTTTTTGTGCATCATATTGTTTAATCAAATTAATAGATTAAGTAAGACTCTTAAACTTGCAGAAACACAAGTCAAGAGCACTCTCTATCGGAGAGCATCATTAGTCTTGCATAATCCTTGCATTAGGCATATAGAGTAGATAAGACTCTTGAACCTATGTCATAAGACAAGGTCAAGAGCACTCTCTATTGGAGAGTTTAATTAATTGACTTAATAAAACTTTTCAACACACACTCCCTTTAATTAATTAACTTCGTTGATCATCCTTTACCTAGTATGCTCTGTCGACTTTTGGGTTGGGCTCGTACTCAGAACAGTGAACGGACTTGTTAAGTTCGCACAAGAGGAACATAATTAAAACTTTTTACCCCATAACCAACACACCAGCGTTGTCTCGATTAAATACTCAAGCAAGTGGGCAAATTCCAAGTGTGGGCGTCGGGCAACCCAATCTGGACACAGTTGGTTAAGTTATTGAAAACCTAGCTGTGATTCCAGACAGGTCCGTCATGTCTTCGAATGGAGCCACTGAAGGTATTTCCGGTTAGGATTTCCAGACACTTTAATTAAGAGCATGTAAAAACTTTAAAACATACCAAGAGCATTCGCACAATCTAATACTCGTTAGCTTGATTCCTAGACTTATCATTTTATTTACGCATTTTGTTGACTCCATAAGGCACTGGTCCTTGGTTAAATTTGAATAATTATCTATCTTGATCAATTGTCTGTAGCGCATTTTAATTAATATTTCTAAATGTTTAGTTGAAAGTCTGGAATCTTTGCTTATCTTTGTAATCTCTGGTTAAGCAACGTGGATTGCTTTTTGATTAATTGTCATTCCTATAATAAACAAACACTTCTAATCATAATAAACTCCTAAATAACACCCATCCGCATCCACAACTAAGTAAAACACTTTAACAACCTTAAGAGCCTTAGAAAACTCTTTTGTAGGGACTACCCCCCTTGGCTTCGTTAGGAGTTAGCCTAAACGGAGGAGCTAGGAGTAGGTGACAGTACCTAGCTCTATGCTTGCCCCCAAGGTCACACCTCTCCCACTTTCTCAAGTGAGGAGACAACTTTCATTAGATTTCTGCTGTTGGTGTGCAATCGGCGGACAACAAGTTCCATGGTTTCATCAAAGCCAGTTGTGGCCCTTTTTTCACATGTTCACACCCCCTCGAGGGAATTGTAATAAATGACATAGCATGATGTTTTATTCTGTAACAGACTTGGCCTTCTTAGGACTTTGTCATCAAGGTCATCATCCTTGAGTGGTTTTTCCCTTGTCGATTATGTGACACTTTTTTAAGCGACATATAATTTTTGAGCTTTTCACTCAAAATCCTCCAAAGCCGGGATGGTGAAATTGGTTATTATGTCTTAAAAGGTTATTAAATCCTAAGGTCTATGTATTATACCATGCTAGTCATAGTCCCAAAGTTTCATGGACATGCACTAAGTCTTTCATAGGATTTTTTAATTTTTAGATTTTTAATAAAATTATCGATAAGGTATATTTTAATTGTAAAATTTCAAAAGGTCATAAAAATGGGCCTAGGGAGCCAATTTGGTCATGAAGATGCTCGTTTTTGGACCGAGAGCCCCCACTTAACCCCTAAACCCACTTTTTCTATGTTTTAAGTGATTATTTATCACTTAAGTGAAATTCTCTCCGAAAGAGGCAAGAAGTAAATAAAAAATTAGAAAAAGAGAAAATATGGAGAAAAAACACATCCCTAAATCAATGGGAACTTGTCCCAGACATGTTCTGGGTTAACTTAGGATGATGTTGGGGGTAATTGGAGAGCAAATCAAGATCAAATTGGCTTGATTCCAATCAAATCCATGAGGGGGTGAATTTCTCCTTAGAGGAGCACATTTATCCATGAAAAAGCTCAGCTCTTGTTGTATACGTGTCATAGAAAGAGGGGGAGGTAACCTACCTTGTGAGAGGTGGCGCCTACCGCCTCTAGTTCACTCTAGTTTGCCCCCAATCATCTCAAAAAGCTCCAACACTTGGCAAATTCGCCCCCTTGGGGTTTGCTTTCATTTTTCCTATTTAAGCGAGGCTTTCTTCCTCACTTACAAGGATGCAAGGAACCTCTGCTCATTGTAATTCACTATGATTATTTTGATTAATAAAAGTTGAAGGCTTTGGAGGTTTACAGTATGCCATTGGATGAATGTTGTTTCTATGAGGTGATATTGTATTGCTTTGATTTCCTTTGCCAAAGTTGTTAATAGATCTAGCTTAGAGGATTTTTCTATAACACATAGAGTAGGGATTTACAATTGTTAACTCGTTTGCTTGTGCTTTGCTTTTGAGAGATACGAGAGTAGCCAACTATACTCAGTTTATTGCATCTTACAACTCTTTGGTACTAAATATGATATTATGATGCTTTGTTTAATTTCATGGTTGATGTTATCTGTTAGACTCTAGACTCTAGAGTTTGTTGATTTCAAATATTATATGTTGAAATTTGAAGGTTGATGTTGATGATTGAAAGTTGGCATTTTCAAAAGGTGAAATTAGAGAAAATAAAATAATCCATACCCAAACCTTTACATCTATCTTAGACCATATTGCAATATAGGAGACATAAAAAGAGATTTGCAATGTTAACAAATAAAAACAGAAAAGAATGAGTACCAAACAGAAATAAGTACCAAACTGTCAGATAAAAGAGATGCAATTCGCTGAACATTCTCAAGCATTTGGTAATCAGGGGCAATCATGATGATAATTTCATCATCATCTTCCACCGGTTTCCTATCACTCAAGCTGCAGAAAAGCAAAGACAAAGTCAGATTCAATCCAAGGAAAGGCGACACAAATGGAAATGTTCAATATATAGTTTTATCTAGGCTCCACAAGTTAAGATAAGATAATTGTAATTTGTATTAATGTCCATAGAACAAGCCTTTGTATGCTAAAGAATTGTACTAGGCATAACTATGTTTCTGTTACTAGTGATAGAATTGTTCAAGTAATAAAAATATTTAAAAAATAAAACAAAACTATACATGGACAGCTGTCATAAATAAAACACAGAAAACATGCATAGCAAACACAATTCTTATCAACTCTTCCAAAAACCTCTTGGGAACAATATATCGAAAGCAATTCATGGAGCTATGGTCTAGTGGTAAGTCAGAGTGCTCGTGGTGACAATGACCAAGGCTCAAATTCTGGTAGGTAGGCTTTGGTAAAAATTAGCCACATCTGAGACTGGGTGCAAGTCCTGACAACTTTATATCCTATGGATGTGGCAAATTAAATTCAAAGCAACACCAAGACCAGTGCAAGTCCTGAAAACTGTACATCACGCAGATGTGGCAAATTAAATTCAATGCAAGTCCTGGTAACATTGACATCCCATGTATGTAACAAAGCATTAGATTGTAAGCACATGGAAATATAAAGCAGAATTGCTGCAGGCAATGCCCCACTTGTTTCTGTATGAAAAAACAAATCATCCAAATTCTTCTCTATCCCATTAAATAATAAATATATTATAAATGTGGCTGTATGTCAACCAAAGTTTCAGGAAGGTAACCAGGGAGGAGGTTTGAACATGTGGGGCGATGGCCCCCAAATTTTCAGAGATGCGAAGATGAGGATGATAACATCAGACATTAAAGAAATGTCAATTGATTTTTTAACTTCTAAAATAGTGAGTGTGCAGCTGCTACATAAAGCAGTATTATCATATATGACCAATGAAGCAACAATCATACACACAAACATCAAATTACACATGTACCATAATGGATGAATCATCTATTTTCTCATTGGCAGTGAAATGAAAATACAATAAAATATCATATTCATATTCAACAAAACCATTGTTTACACATGAAGGTTGAGTTGCCAAACCATAGAGAGTCAACAAAATATATTTTGACACAGCCAGGAAGAGCAATGAGCCCAAAACAGTCTTGAATGCCTGTTAGGTACCACACAGGCAATTACAGCATAGAGGAATCGAGCAGAAGTACAATCTCACACAAGACAAAATGTAAATACAGGAACAGTCTCCAAAATGGTCTACATGTTCCCATTAAGTATCAGATACACATACTTGGTCTGGGACAAGGCTGTTGGGAGTGAGATTAAGTGAAAGTGTTAACTGGTAGGTGGAAGCATGAAGCACCGATTTCCAAAAGACTCCTGCAGCTAAGTGTTCCATGGCATATATACACTCTATATATACAGCATGCAGAATGGCAAACTAGTTGCAGAAAATATGAAAACATGGATTTTTGTAGTGGAAAAAAGATAATCATTAATGTTGATGTTGTAGCATTGGGAGGTCTCCTCTCAACAAGTCGGCCCCAAAGAAGAAGATAATAACAATTATTATTATGCTAGAAACAAGTCGGCCCCATCAAGATGTGTAAGTCAGCCCAACAGAAAAGTAAAAAGACAAACATGAAGAGTATAAATAAAGGTGACGTCTCACTCATTATTTATCCATCAAGAAATTCGCTCTCCATAGCTCCACAAGTGCACAACAGAGAGAGATAATGGACGAAGGAGAGATTCTTGTTTGGTTTATCTATTACTCTTATATCTGGGTTTACTGCTCATGTACTTTGTATCTTGAATATCTACATAAGAAAGGTTGTTGGGTTTTCTTCCCTTGTGTAGAAGGATTTCCCAGGATAAAATCTGTGTCCTTGTGTTTTTGTGCATGGTTTTCTTTCAATTATCCTTATTTATTTTCCACTACAAATAAGATTGAAATTATACCACTATATTAAAAATCCAACATGGTATAAGAGCAGTGTTGAAAGAAGCCATTGCCAGAAACTAGGGCTTCCAAACTTGGACATTTCCATCCATAGATTGTTCTTGAAAGGAGCACCATTGAACTCTCCCTAGGAGGGCACATCTTTTTGGGAATCAGACCTCAAATCTGAGAATTTTTAGTTTTGACCTATTTTCTAGTTGAACTAGGAAATTAGGGTTTCTAGTTTTGGACTCTTCTGGTCACCAATTGAATTCCACCTTATTGTTATCACACAACTTGTAGTTTCCCCACAAAGGTATCCTATTTAGGACGGTAGAGGAAACGGGCAACTAAAGCAATGAAATCAAAGTATCCCAACCACTAGATATGGATCAGTTGTCATGCTGGTCAAGATTCTCTTCACTTTATGCCACTGATGAGCCAAGTGACAAAGGGGGAGTCCTTGATCTATCCTAGAAGGAAATACCTAAATCCAAATCACCAAATCAAACTATGGAAATAGAATACGTAAGGTGTATAGCTAGAGAAATCCTAGATCTAAGAGAGATAGCCACTAGCAAGGATGTTTTGGACAATGAGGATTTAGACAATGAAAATATAATCCAAAACATTTAGATCTAGTGACTATAAAGTTATTATGAAGATCTAGGTTAGAAGTGCCAGTACAAGTGAGATATGTACCCGGGTTTGAAGGTGGAAAATGATAATATGCCCAGAGTGATGAATTAAGAGACAAATAAGGTTCACTTGCACTTGATTATGATAGCTTGATGTTAGATTTGACAGTATCCAGAATCACAAGCCAAGTCGGAGAGTAAAACCCAGAAAACAGATGAATCAGACAAGGAGTGCAAATTGCCTAAAAATTAGTATCTGGTTTCAAGTGGAAAAATGGAGTCTAAAGATGACACCCTAGGGGATGTAGGGGTTTTGACGGGTAGCTGCAAAAACCCAAAAGCCAAAAAAATCAAAATTCTAAGTAAAACAAGCCCTAGTGAATTTCCTACTTCCTAAACTAGGGTTTTAAGAGTAAAATTATGCAATGAGACTTGTATAGAAAAATAACATGGAGAAACTTACCTGAATCACTTGATTGATGTTTGAAGAAGATTACCGAAGTGATGAGGACTATCTTTGTATAGATCAAGTGGAAGAATGATGAAGATCCCTCTCTAAGTGAATCGCCCAAAAACCCTCAAGTGCGCCCTCTCTCCTGCCAAGCCAAGGAAATACCAATTAGATCAGCTAGAAAATCAAGCTACAATTGACGAGAGACAAAAGATAAGAGAGTAAGAGATCATAAGACAAAAATACTCCCTATAGAAACAAGATCCAAAAGGAGAAACAAGGTGGATCTCCTCCACAAGTGTGCCCCTCTCTCCAAATTGATCTCTCAGTGAAAATTAAAAAATTGATCAAAAAATATATGAGATGTATCCACCAAGATCTTCCAATGCAAGCAAAAGATGGTTTCAATCATTCACCAAGAATAATAATCCACATCCACACAAGTATTTGAGTCACAAAATATCTTTTTCTATTCAAAAATCTAGAGCCAAGAGTCCCTTTACAATGAAGAGTCTTCTCTTTTCTCTCTTAAATATATTCAAGAGAGACCAAATCCTAACCACTATTTGAATGAGTAGCTATGATTAAAAGATATAATGCTGATCATCGATGGTGGAGGTCTTTTTACTTTTTACATACATGGATCACAATGACCAAATCAAAGGGGGGCGCACTTTTTGTCCAATGACGCCTTAGGAAGGCACAATACATCATAATGATCAAATATAACAATTGTGGTACATGGAAAGGGGGTCGCCTTAGGGGTCTAAAGTCTCCCTAAGCGCCGCAATACAAAAATATCAAGATATGACAAGGTAATACATCAATAGCCAAGGTGAGGGGTGCCCCATGGGGGGACGTCCTCCCTTAATGCACCCAAATAATAAATGTGGCCCCCATGCTGAGATATGTTGATGAAGAATGATCCATATATCCAATAAACATCATAACAATCAATCCCATGCCATTTCCTAGCCCCAGGATGACCAAATCAATTTCCTTGAAGTAGCCTTAGTTCATTTTTTTATGAATAAAAACACTAATAATAACTGTTGGAACATAAATCTACCAAGACCGTCCTTTGCTTTGCCCGAAAACAAGAACTGAGCATGTCAATCGAATCACAGATGCCAAATCCACTAATGATGACTACAAATACACCATGAATCCATCTAGATATGTCTTTGAAAGCTCTGAACCATTTCCAGTAATAAAATAATGGTCATAATAAATAATAATAAACCATAATAATGGTGATCATGACTAATAATCATCAAACTGAGTATGGATATGGTATACTAGATGCATTTATGTGATAAATAACCAATTGCAAACAATTGTAGCCAAATCTTCTCCAGGACCTGTGTTGAACAAGTCAAAATACCCAAAATAAAGCATGAATTGTAATTTGATCAATCCAATGTGCACAAGGGATGAAAGATAACTCTCTTAATCATATTATTAGCCAACAAGACAATAGCAACATGATACTGCTAATAAATCAATCAAATTCATGCCAAATTCCGGTAGAGCAAACGGTCGAGAGGAGTTTCGTTTGCTTAGCGGCCCAGGATCAAAACCCGCTACTCTTGGAAGGCAACATTTAAATCCAACCATGCTAAGGGTTGGTGTGGCCAGGCCAGGTGCGATCCCCGGGTGATTTTGACGGCTTAGATGCCCCTAGATCGTGGTTTCTCAGACCAAAGGTTCGCCCAACAAGTCTAGGGCACTTAACCAACAAAAAAAATCAATCAAATTCATAAAATAAGACTTGCAACTAGAGTAAACAAATGATATCCCATGAAGCCCTTTCTACATGCTCACTTACAAACTTAGTCAAATTGCCAATGGTGGGTGAGGTGATTAAAGCAAGGTTAGGATGAGGGGAATGACTTGTTTGCTTGACACAATGATCTTTCAGAGTAGTAGGGGAATCAAGGATCCACTTGGACATGTATAGGACAAGTAATAGAAGGGAAAAGTGGTGTCTCACAAATGGAATAAGTTGAGTGCGAAGTATCCATTCAACTCTAACAAGTGTCTATAGGCTCACATCCAAGCCTGAATCAAGCTCCGTGAGGATCTTTTCTAGGATCCTTGCGTTGAGTACACAAGAAACTGTAGTGTAGAGATCCTAGGGGGCACCTAGAATTAGTTGTCCCTTACTCCATCTCACATTAAAACCCATGCGCTCCATGAGGAAATAATCATTACAGTTCAATTAATTATGGTCAACAGTCATTCAGATATAGCATTTGTTCTGCATCTGCTTTTTGGCCTTTGACATTTCATTTCACAGGCCTTTTATATGTGTTTCAAAGCACAGTTATTTACAGTTTTTACCATGGGCTTGCATTTCAGAATATATAGCAATGAATCACATAAATGCATGTAATGATGGTAGTACAACTTGCTTCAAGTCTAGTTGACACAACTCGAGCAACTAGCCAACCTTAGCTCATGTCACAACACCAACAAGTACTCCTAGCCCAAAAGTGAATCATGGGGTCAATTGTTGGGATTTATTCACAATTAGGACCAAGCATCGAGGGAAACCAAACAGAAGGGTCAAGGCTTCAGACTCCCAACTCACCTAGGCTCAAGACCCAACACCACCAGGTTCTCCTAGCCCAAAAGGGTGAAGGCTTTGGCAAGTTTTGTCGCACAACTAAGAGCCAAGACACATATCAACATAGGGTCCATCCAACGTAGAGATCCAAGTGGGGGAAGGTCTTCAATTTCACAAGTCAAGTTCCATGTCAGGGCCAAACGCAACGTGGAAGATACGGACGTGTGGAGGAAAGTGAAAAGGTGATGCCAACACAGCAAGGTAAGATTGAGTCTGCCTAAGGTAGGCAGTACTAGTAAGCATATAAAAAGGTCTTTAACATTTGAGATCACATATCCACTCATTATGACGAGTCCATGACAACAATGTAATAATAAATCACCAATATCAATTACCATGTTACGTTAAAGCTAATGAGATGAGAAAGACAGTTGAATAGCATCCAAATACACATATATACATGTCCGACCATATACCTGTCTCGAACTCCAACTGTATGGGAAAAGGAAAATAACAGCTACCTGCTCTGCAAATCGAACCAAGGCTATAACCTATCCATCTCAATGGACCATCAAGGGCTAAGTCCTGTCATGGGATGCTATTGTTGATCAGAAGAAAAGACTCTCTCTAACTATACCACTGATGATCTCTAGAAAATAGGTTCAAACTGTCTGAGACTGGCACTGACTAGAAGAAAAATATAGTATTGCATCATAGTAGCCCTAGCTGCAATGCATGTGATAACACTTACCACTTTGGAACTCGCCCTAGGAGGGCGCATCTATCTATGGAGTCAGTTTTCACATGCGAGAAACTTCACTTTGACTTGGCTCTTGCTAGGGTTTCAAGATCAAATTTCAGATCTCAACTTGCAGTCACAATGAACAGTGTGAAAGTGGAAGATAGACTTGATGGGGCTTCCAACATCAACTCATGGAAATCTAGGGTGCTCATCATCTTGGAGGAGAATGATCTTCTGAAATTTGTAATTGAAAAAGTACCGGAACCAGAAGAAGAAGCAAAGAAGTCTCAATGCAAAAAAAATGACGCAAAGACAAGAAGGATTCTGATAGACTCTGTAAAAGATCACTTGATACCTCAAATCTCCCAGAAGAAGACGGCCAAGAAATTGTTTGATGCCTTGAAGGAGTCATTTGAGAGCAGTAATGTCAACGGAGCACTAGCCTTAACACAACAACTATCCAATATCTAGATGACTAGAGAAAACTTAGTTGCATCTTACTTCATGAAGATTACTGAGCTGAAAGATCAATTGGCCATTGTTACCACCTAAGTTGTACTTGGTGGATTTTTCAAGTGAGTCAACAAAGTTGAACAAGCACTTGTTCATTCTTTAGAGTCCAGAAGCCCGTCAGGCTTTTTCTGGGAGGTTGTTTTTTAGAATTTTGTAACACATCTTCATACCCCCTTTGGGAAATTGTAAAAAATGTGCTAGCATGATCAATTTTGTAAAAGACTTGGCTTCCTAGACTTAGACATCAAGCCGACTAGCCCAGAGTGTTTTTTCTTGGTAATTATTTGTTGTTGAACAAACAACTAATAATTTCTGAGTTTTTCACTCACACCTCCAAAGTTGGGGTAGTCGTCTTGGTGGTTAGGCCTTAGCGGGTTATTAGAGCCTATGTGTCAATGTTTATAAACATGTTAGGCATTCGAATTGAGTCGTATGGACATGTGCTAGGTCCCCCTAGATTTTTGTTCAATTTCGAGAAAATGATTTTTTCCCTCAAAATTAGGCCATTTTTAATGGTTTAATTAAAAAATTTGTAAATGTCATAAAAGCTTGATCCAAAGGTAGAATTTGGCGTGTGGAGGCTCGTCTTCACACTCAGTGCGTCCTCTTCACCCCGAAACCAACTTCTCATATGTTTCGAGCAGCTTCCTAGACTTGGCTTCAATTGCTTATTTTTTATCAAAACTCCTAAAACAACTAAATCATCGTCACACTAAGCCTTAACAGCCTTAGCAACTAATAGGGTCTACCCCCTTGGCTTCGTTAGGAGTTGGCCTAAACGGAGGAGTCAAGAACAAGGTGACATCCTTGACTCGAGACTTGCCCCCAAGGACACACCGAGTGGCTTGAAGATTTATGCCATGTCCTCCCCCCAGGTGTGTGAAAGGCGGCAACAGATCTCATAAGGTTGTGTGCACGATTCCAATTTAGCTTTCAAGTTGCCAAGATTGGAAGAGTTGCGCGTCTAACTTGACTCCATTGCATTTCCAATGAAAGTGTGAAGACATTGTCCCTCTGCACTCCACTAACAGGTTTCCTCGGTGGATCTTTCCAGCAACAAGCACATTCTCTCCTCTTCCTCCTTCAAAATTAAAATTTCTCAATCTGTTAATTTTTATTGTCTTATTATTTAGATCTATTCATTCTCAAAGTAAATCAATCATAGATCTAATTAACAGGATCATTTAGCTTAGATCTCACTTGTTGCATAAAGGTTTCCATCTTTCAATAAAAGAGATCTAGCTTAGATTACTTTTTTTACAAGTTTGGAAAGGAAAGAATTTCGCTTGTTGGGAGTAGTCTTATTGCAAGGGTTTAAAAAGTTAAATTTGACATCTAAGTGCATATCATATTGGTTGATCAAAAATCAAGCCAAGATCCCAAGGAAAGCTTGTTTTCCTTGGTTATTTTCACATTTTTTATCAAAATTTTACCTTGGGGTTTTTTTAGAAATTTTTTTTGGGATGTTTAAAGACACTCTTAAAGTGTTTTTGAGCATCTTTAGGATTTGATAGCTCATTGTTTGTTGTCCGCCAATTGCACACCAGCAGCAGAAATTTTCCGAAAGCTATATCCTCACTTAGGAAAGTGGGAGAGGTGTGACCTTGGGGGCAAGCATAGAGCCAGGTACTGTCACCTACTCCTAGCTCCTCCGTTTAGGCTAACTCCTAACGAAGCCAAGAGGGGTAGTCCCTAACAAAGAGTTTTCTATGGCTCAATGTTTAATTTAAGTTTTTGATGTTTGGATGCGGATGGGTGTTGTTTAGGAGTTATTGTGATTAGAAATTATTAAAATTATGAATTTCAAGCACAAGAAAAAGAAGCAATCCACGTTGCTGCACTAGATTAAAAGATGAACAATATATCAAGACTTTATAAGATAAAGATGCATTCACAAATAACGATTTAAATAAGCTAAAGACAAGTGATCCGGATGTAACAATCACGCATAGATTAATAGACCAGTGCCTTTATGGAGTCAAAGCTCTGCAATGCCTTAAGAAATAAAACCACGTCCTGAAATAAAGCTAGTGGATGTAACGTTGTGCAAGTGCTCTTTGTATATTTTAAGTGTTTTAAATGATCTTGCTTATGGTGTCAACAAATGGTTTTCAATAGCCAAGAAAATGTTCCAAGTTTTATCTGTTGGAGACATGACGGCCCGCCCAGTATCCTAGGCTGGTATCGCAAAGATTGACCAGCTAGCTAAGAAGCTTAGACAGCAGGGTGTTTCGGCGCCTCTACTAAGAAGAACTTATGAAATTTTCTACAACGCTGATGCATTGGTTATGGGGTTAAGTTTTATTACGTTTTTCTTTGTGAACTTAGCAAGTCCATTCACCATTCTAAGTACGAGCCCAACCCGAAAGTCGGCAGAGCACACTAGGTGAAGGATAATCAACGAAGTTAATTAATTATGGGAATGTGAGTTTCAATATTTTATTAAGTGAGTTAATTAAAACTCTCCAACAGAGAGCGCTCTTGACCTTGTCTTATGACAAAGGTTCAAAAGACTTAGCTAATCTAAATGCCTAATGCAAGGGAAATGCAAGTCTAACTATACTCTCCGATAGAGAGTGCTATTGACTTGGGTTATGGCAAGTTCAAGAGACTTTAGTAATTAATTGATTAAACTTAAGAAAAATTAAAAGAGCTAATCTACCCAAGAGTTTCTTTCGGGTTTTTAGGCCCTAATCGAGAGAGCATGCAGGTAAGTAAACAAAACAAAAGATAACAAAAGAAAAGTAACTCTTCGATAGAGAGCACTCTTGATCCACAAAGTGAGATTCAAGAGATTTTGATATTTTTTAGGTTTTGCAATATTATATCAAAAAGGAAAATAAAACAAAACTTTGAACTAACTAAACAATAAGACAGGAAACTTTTTATCTTTTTCTACTTTATGAAAGATGAACTAATCAGAAATAAACTATCTTTCCCTATTCTATTCTAAGCAAATTATTAAACAAATATGCAAGCATGAAAAAGGGACGATACAAGCTTCCCCCAAATGGGGGAAGAGGGGTGTGGGAGCCTTAATCCCACTTGCTCTTTATTAATTTGTTTACAATGCCTGGAGTTTGGAGTCCTTCTGTGGTCTTGAGAATGTCTTCAAGGCAACCTAGAGAATGGGGATGAAGAAGGGGGAAAAGCGATGTTTCCTGGAGCTTGTATCTTCAATTTTTTGCCAGCATTTCCGCTTAACCTGTCAAGAAAAGAGAAAAACCAGCGAGTTATTTCCCTGCAAAATGATGGATTAAACAATACAATACACTTAGTACTTAAGCCAAGATAGGAACTTTTATGTTGCTTCAAGTACTAACTAGATCCAAGTAAAAATGCAAAATATTGACACTTCCTAGATCTAGAAATGAGAGCAAGTAAGATGCAAACGATTAGCTTTATAGATCAGATTTTTACTTCCAAACATAAAATGGAAAAATTGAAAGATTTAATTTTAGGGTGAATAAAGAAGATAAAACCACTTGGATCTTGAATCCTTGAAACCACTCTGGATCCCAAATAGCATGCAACTGCTAGAAACGTGTGCTTGGCTCCAAGAAAAGGAGATGCAACTTAGCTCAACCTTTTACTTGGTACGGTGAAGTGATCTGCAGACAAAGACTTATACACTTGCCAAAACGGGGATTAAATCATGTATTATTTACTAAATGAAATCACAAAAGCATGAAATGTAACTGAATAAAACAATGCTCTTTAAGATTTCTGAAAGTAAATAGAATAAATAGGTAACTTGAAAGCTACAAATACCTATTCTTACGTGTTTTTATAAGCCCTCTAAAGCATGTATTAATACCCACAAATTAGCAAAAGCAAAAAAATTGAAATAATATCACCTCATTATACCGGAACATATGCATCCAAAATCTACACCGCATGAGCCTCCAAAGCCTTTCTTTATTAAAATAGTTTGCATGAGAGCAACAAGCATTACAATATTTCACCAGAGGTTCTCTACATCAATCATCCACCCTGATAGAGCTGAAAGAGCCTCTATTTATACAAAGAGAGCAAGCTAAAACCCTAAAACCAAAAACCCAAACCTAACCGGCTTGGCACATAACTAAGAGCCCAGACCTCAAAATAAGTGGGTGTGAATGACGGGTGGCCTCCACCTAGGCAAGGCGCCCCCACTCCAACCCTGAACTTTGAAAACCAACCAATGCTAAGCTCACACATGTGAAAACGCGTCCTTGAGGAGAGAGGGGCGTGAGCTTGAAGGAAGAAGCAGGCATGAGGTTTGGAGGAGCCAATACCTAGAGATCATTAATACATGCCTCAATTCAACCTCGATCAAAACACCAAGCCAATGAGCAAGCTCCAACTCACCCAAGCGTGGTCATCACTGAAGGAGGCGAATTGGCCAAGTGGATGAGGACTCAATGCTCATTGAATGCTCACTGAAGCCGAGTTCTGTTAACTCCAATCATCATTAATGCCCGATGCCATGTCATTCTGCATTTCATTTCGCTGAATTCGGATTAATTTGGAGAGATTTGAATTTTCTCCAAAATAATCATTTTTATTATTTAATCAATATTTTCCCCAAAACTGACTTTTTTGAGAAAATATGAGTTATGTGGCTGAATGATGATCTGAAACTTGGTGCTAGTTGGCTGGCTGATCATGAATGATTTTGGGCTTAAGGTTAGAGCCTTCAATCACTGAATTCGGGTTCCGGATGACTGACTTATTACAAATTGAATTTTTCCATTTAAATTATGGAAAAATTTAATTAAAAACTTAGGAAAAATTTAAAAATTAAAATTTTGACGCGTTCGGTAAAAAAAATTCGGAATTTTTTCTGAGGTTCCTAGTGACTTAGGGCATGACCATAGTCTATTTTAATAATGTCTAGTAGGTTTATACATACTCAGTTGGGCTCTAATAACCCCCCAAGGCCCAGAATTCAAAATCGGGCATTCCAACTTTGGAGGAAGCAGAAGAAAACCTCGTCAATTATACTCAGCTATAGGCAAACCATAATTGTCAAGGGCAAAAAACTCCCTGGAATACCTTAGTTAAAATTCTACGTCTTAGGAGACCGAACCACTCAAAACACCCTACTAGCACGTTTTATTACAAACCCCGCGGGGCCATGGTCATAATTATTCAAAAACAAAAACTGACTAGCCAAAACTGGCTAGACACAAAGGCGGATCATCCGATACACTAGAAACAAACATTTGTCATGTTTGTCAACTGGCGGCTCCTCAGCTAATCCAACTATGGTACAAATAAGTTGGCAACACTGTTTTTGCAGGTTTGGTGATAAAAGAGAAGAAAGTGCTGGAAAATTTTTGAAGATTTGAACCATTCAAGGCTTCTCGGGACTCCCTTCTTGCTTATAGTAAAAAATTTTGATGTTTTGTAAGCCTTTAAATCCCAGATAACAAGGATCAAAGAGCAGTTCCCTTCACCCTTATTGTAACCGCATAATAAAATTTCCAAGTTGGCTCTTTAGAGCCCACTCCCCATTCCCCCTGGGGAGATTTGCGTTGGTGTCATTTTTCTTGCTTTTTCCAGTTTTTCGCTTAGATTAGTTCATGTTTGCAAACCAAATACTTTTGAGCTTTACAATTCATTATTATTTTGCAAAAGTAATACAAATACTAACCTACTGCGCTATACTGAATTACCGAAAGGGAAAAGATTTGCACAATATAATAATTAGAAAACATTTCAGTTTTTCTTTGCATTTTTACTTTTCTCAGTAATCAACCCCCCTTGTTTTCCCGATTAGGGTTTATAACTTGAAAGAGACTCTTGGGGATTTAATAAACAAGCAAACACTGTTCCAAAATCTTTAAAAATTAACAAGGATTTCGTTGTGTATGCTCTGCACCGCCGCGGTTCGACCGACCAGTTGGATGCATCAAAAGCAACGTAGGCGACTAGTTTAAATTAGTCTCACTTTCAAATTATCCTCCCAAGGCGAAAATCCAACACCTCGATTTAATCCATTGTGGGGAAAGTTCACCTAGGATGAGGGAACCACTAGATAGTGATCTCAGTATACCATCAGGCTACATCCTCGTTGGTGTAATGTTGGACACATCCTAGAAACTCCAATCCAGCCCACATATTCTTCACATGGAACCACATTGGATAAGGGTTTTGGACATACTCATACCGTCAGGTATATCTGGAGTCCCCTTCCCCCCTGTTTAATCCACTCATTAATCCACAATAATTTAAAAGTTACCAAGAGACAATTGCAGAATATCCACTCTAGCATTACAACACAAACATTTTTTTTTACTTCATTTAATTCAACACTGGTTTTTATTTTTCTATCTGTATAAGCTTTGCATGGATAATTTATGTGTTGAATGATTTTATAAAAGCTCTTGTGTTATTTATGTTGTTGTTATTTGTTCATCTTACAAATCTCTTGTTTTATTATTGTTGTTAAAAAACTCATTCATCTAAAAACCACTAGCACTAAAGCTTAATCATCCTTAGCAACCAATTAGGGTCTACCCCCTTGGCTTCATTAGGAGTTTTTCTAAACGAAGGAGTCAAGATCAAGTGACAATACTTGACTCGAGACTTGCCTCCAAGGACGGACTTAGTGGCTTGAAGATTTCAGCCATGACAACCTAACCCCCCCCCCAGGTGCAGGAAAGGCGACAATAGACACCATTGGGGAAATAATTGAAGACAAGGAGCCTGTCATGATGACCCTCAATGGTCTTCCCCGGTCTTGGAAATGATTCATTCAGAGAATTAGTGGGTGATCTAGATTCTAAACTGCCCAAGTTTGATCGATTTGGGCAGACTGTACTCAGGAAGAAACAAGGCTTGCAGCCATAAACAATAGGCATGGCTCTCAACATGAAGAAATCCAAGCCCTCTAAAAAAGGAAGAGGTGTTAGGTTTTACAAGATTATAACAGTATAACTTAATTGCAAATAAACAATAGGATCTCTAGAAGAAAGACAAAGCACAGAAACAAGAACACAAAAATTTATCATGGGAAACCCAATCGGGAAAAACCCAGCAACCTTCGTTTAAAGATAATAGCCACTGAGAGCAGAGAGAAGAAGAAAGAGAGAGAATATCTCTCTAAGATACAACCCTAGAAAACACTCTCCTTGACTGCAGTAGCGCACCTTTCTGCTGGAGCAACTTGTGTGTGGATGAAATAATGAGGAGGGGCGCCTCCTATTTATACTAATTTTCCAAATGAAAATTTACTGGGGCCTATTGGCGCTCTTGACCGGCGTGCGTGTGTTAAAGCCCAAAATTAGGCACACCGACCTGATGGCAACTGCGAAAAGAGTAGCCACTGTCACCACACTCCTCTCTTCCTCACTTCAAGTTGGCTCTTCTCCAAGTCAACGGGGGCTTTCCTAAGGTTAAGATCACTAAGGCAGCAAACAATGGTGGACAAGGTGAATAGAAGAGGTTGCCTTAGAGAAATGGTTGTAGTATAATAGGTAGTTTGAGTGTTGACGGGTGTTACCGACTAGGCTGCACCTAGTTGGACTTTCAGTGAGCCGCCAGTGATGAACAAGATACTTGTTCATATTCAGAGTTCAGAGGTCCTTTCAGGCCTCCAGGGTCATTTTATTTTTTGTAACGCATGTTCATACCCCCTTGGGGAAATTGTAAAAAACGTCTTAACATTTAATTTTTTATAAAAGGCTCGGCTTCCCAAACTTAAGCATCAAGCCGACTAGCCCAGAGTGTTTTTTCCCTTGGTTATTATTGGTTGTTGAACAAACGACTAATAATTTCTGAGTTTTTCACTCACACCTCCAAAGCTGGGGTAGTCATCTTGGTGTTGCAGCCTAGGGAGGTTATTAGAGCCTTCGTGTCGGTGTTTTTCACCATGCTAGGCATTCGAATTGAGTCGTATGGACATGTACTAGGTCCCCATAGAGTTTCGTCAATTTCCGCAAAAAATATTTTTTTCCGTTTTTTTAAGCCATTTTTAATGGTTTAATTAAAAAACTTCAGATTGTAATAAAAGTCAGATACGGAGTCCGTTTCTGACGTGGGGAGACTCATTTTTACACCCGGAGCGTTCACTTTACCCATGGGACCACTTTCTACATCAGTCGGGCAGTTGGAGCATCCCGTAAAGCATTATTTGGCTAGGAGAGCATCAAATTGACGTTTAAATGCTAAAAAGCATCATTTTGGCATAAGTCAAAATAGTGAAAAGTCAAAAGGGGTGATTATTTTAATTGATTAAAGTGATGTGGCATGGTGGTCCCATATGGAAAAGCTCTTCTTAAGAATGAAGCGTCATTTTAAAACATGATTCACTTACCTTTTTTTAAACCATAGTGTATGCTCTCTCCATGTGACTGATTCAAAAGAGGGTGGGCCACACTTTGGTTTGGTGAGTGGTGGTGATGTCACTCAATAATTAAATGGGACATTACATGTTAAGATATGGAAATAATATAGGATGGCGAGTGATGAAATAAGGTTGACGTCAAGCTTATTGAAAGCGTGGGCATGGTTACACCAGCAAGGAGTGGACCCCTCATATATCCACGTCACTTAAGCTTTGGTTATATTGTGGATTGTTTTACATACTGGTTTATAACCAACGCTATCTCCTCACTCACGTCATCTAATTTCGCACATGTTGGTATCACGAGCATGGTAGGTGGAGCTCACGCATGTTTTTTTTTATATGCCAGCCGTGAGGTGGACTCCCTTTACACATGGGCTACGAGTTGTTTGGTGGTTCATTAAGTGATATATTCCACGTAACTCTTTGGAGGATCAAGCGAATATTGGGATGGTGAGACTATCTCACGCGTGGAGGAGCCGTACACTCACGCGAGGGTAGTGAGTGATATCATCTTCAGTCTTGTTCATTGCTTGGTATGTGTTGGAGGTTTATGATTCGTTGAGGGAGTTTGGTGAGAGAGGTCTCAATCACCTCCTCTATTCAAGCTCAGCTAAACTCTGACTTCATCTTCAGTATTGATGAGGCCCCCCTGGGTCTCTCTTTTCCTATTTAAGCAGGTCACCTCTCCATTGTTCAGGAT
>LPNX011067181.1:663939-690182 GCA_001517045.1 Pseudotsuga menziesii
ACTGCTGCAGCTTGTCTGATCAGTTGGTTGTATCAAAAAGGGATACGAGTTACTAGATTTAATAGGAAAATCCACACAAGTAATTTTCTCGAGAACGCGGGAGGTTGCAAAGGGTAATCACTACAGAGTCAAGGGGCTACTCTAAGCAGGTCTATCCTCGCCCTGTTGGACACTTGGTATTACCGCTTTAGCACTCAGTTCGAAGGGACTTGACTTGTTGGGCCAAACCCACAATTTACCCATTCCTTAATCAATTCATTTAATAATTTAAAATTTACCAACCGAGACACTGCAATACTTTCACTGAGACTACACTAGCAACCCACATTTGCAAGCACTCTTTTCATTTTGGCACTGATCTATTCTGTTCCTTTTTGCATAAGTTAATCTCGCAATGTGTCATTGAATTTTGTGTATCTAATTTGATTTAAGGTGTTGCTAAGGTTAAATTTTGTTGGCGGTAATTGGTAATTTCTTAATTTCATCCATTCCATATTAAAACTCCTAGAGTTAATTATTTCTCTCGTAGAGTAAAAACCTTAGATTTTACTTTTCATTAGGGTCGCACCCAGTGGCTTGAAGATTTTTGCCACGTTACTCGAGGTGCGAATTAGGCGGCAACAACGGGAAAGAGGGAAAGATCAAACCTCACAAATGGACTAGTGTTGGTATACCTAAAGAGAGAAATGGAGTCAAAGGAAAACCCACGAGGGCCTTGTGTCAATGGTGCAACTACTAGATTTGCTTCCTTCTAACTGCAGAAGATGTGCTATGCAAACAAAAGAGATACTACACAATCAAACTTGATAAAATGTAAATATCAGTACCTATGTATGTGTGATCCAATTATTTGTACCATAGTTAGGTTACCTAAGGAGCCGCTGGTTGACAAACATGTTCAATGTTTGATTCCAATGTATAAGTTGATCCGTCTTCGTGTCTAGCAAATATTGGCTAGCTAGTTTTTCATTTGAATAATTTTGACCATGGCCCTGCGGGGTTTGTAATAAAATGTGCTAGTAGGGTATTTTGAGTGGTTCAGTCTCTTAAGACGTAGAATCTCAACTAAGGTATTGCAAGGAGTTTTTTCCCCTTGACAATTATGCTTTGCCTATAGCCGAAAATAATTGATGAGGTTTTCTCCCGCTTCCTCCAAAGCTGGAATGCGCGATTTTGAATTCTGGGCCTTGGGGGGTTATTAGAGCCCAACTAAGTGTTTATAAACCTACTAGGCATTGTTAGAATAGAGCATGGTCTTTTCCTAAGTCAATAGGACCTTTAAAAATTTTCCGAAAAAAAAATTTCAGACGGGTTAAAAATTTTTAATTTTTTAATTATTTCCCTAAGTTTTTTAATTAATATTTCCATAAATTAATTGGAAAAATCCTGTTTGTAATAAGTTAGTCATCTGGACTCCGAATTCAGTGATTGAAGGCTCTAACCTTAAGCCAAAAATCATTCTTGATCGGCCAGCCAGTTAGATCCAACTTTCAGATCATCAATTGGACACATAATGCTCATTTTCTCAAAAAAGTCATTTTCGAGGAAAAAAATGATTATTTTGGAGAAAATTAAAACTCTCCAAATTAATCCAAATTCAGTGAAATAAAAAGCTAAACAACATCTCAATGGGCATTTATGATGATTGGAGTTATCATAACTTAGCTTCAGTCAGCATTCAGTGAGCAATAAAGTTATATTCAGTTAACGGATTTGTCATCTCCAACTAAATTCACGAATTGGATGAGATGGAGAGCACTCATTGGTTTGATGATTTGATCGAGGTAAAGACTAAAGATAATAGCAGCAGTAGCCTCTCCAGACCTAGCAATGGCTCTCTCCAGACCTAAGTTGTGGCCTCACATACCAGCTCAAGCCTCCCTTCATCATTCACGCCCCTCTTCAACATGGGGGCATCATCCACACGTGTGGGCTCAGTTATGGGTTGTCTGCAGTGGTTAGGGTTGGAGTGGGGGCGCCTTGCCTAGGTGGAGGCCTCCCCTCACTCCCAGCTCTTCATCTTTAGGTCTGGGCTCTCAGTTATGTGCCGAGCCGGTCAGGTTATGTGATTTGGTTTTAGGGTTTTAGCTTTGATCTCATTGTATAAATACAGGCTCCTTCAGCTCTATTCGGATGGAGAGTTTGGCATAGAAACTCTGTTGGATTTTGTAAGCTTCTTTTGTTAATAAAATATTGACACTTTGGAGGTCATTTGATGGGCTTTTGGCATTCTGTCTTCGTCCTATGTGAAGTAATATCTCTTTCACCCTACCCTTGTATTGCAATTTGATTATTATGTTTATTGAAGACTACCAATCTAGTACTTAGGCTTATAATCAAATTTGCATTGAGTGTTTGTGTCTTCAGGGATTGCATCTAGTAGGAGCTCTCGGCATCTAATACCTTCACCATACAAGTGTTCCATTATTAATATATTTTGTTTGCAGGGTTCCAAGCGGTTCCGAATCTTTCTTGCCTTCTCCAACAAGCTCCAAAAATTTCTCTTGTGTCATTGGTTACTGCAAAGCGGATCTACATCTTTCTAGGTTTTATCCTATCGATTTGCTTTCCAAGTAGTGCAAGTATTCTCAATTTATCCACATTTATAGATCTTGCATTATGATTGGCTAAAGTAGATCAAAGATTCATACTTTGATCTACTTGTTGGGTTTGGATCTACTATTTTTCAAAGCTTTAACTTTCACTAGATCTAAGATCTTAGTATCATTTCAAGTTTGTAAATCCATCTTTCTTTTTGCCTTGGAAAACGTGTATGAGTTTTCTTGAAAAACGTGCAAATTTTCCACTTTTAAGCTTGCTGGTTTATTCTGTGTTTTACGTTAATTTTCAATTCTGGAAATTCTTTTAAAATTAGAAAATTTTCCAAAAAAAAAAATTCGACTTTTTCTCAAAAAATGTGCAAATTTAACTTGTTTTTTGTTGATTTTTTTGACTTCTTTCTGTTATTTTTTAATTCTGGAAATTACCCAAAAAATCAAAAAAAAATTCCAAATTTGTTTTTTATTTTTTCTCGAAAAATGTGCAATTTTGTATTTGCTTTTGTTTTACTGATTTTCTGCTATTTTCCAGATTCTGGAAATTAGCCTAAAATGTTAAAAAATCTTTAATTTGAAATTCGCAAAAAGTCTCAAGTCGTTTCGTCAAAAATCGTGCATTTTATATAAAAATCAGTGAGCTTGCCTAGTCTTTTCCAAGTTTTGATTTTGGGTCTCATTCCATTGTTTTTTGGACTTTTGTTTCACCTCATAAGGCACTTGTCTTCTCATCCACTTAATCTTTTCAAATCACAGGTTAAATTTGGTTTCCTAACACTCGTACTAGTCCTTGTTTAGATCTCTTATCCATAGCTGAACTAAAAGCAAAACCAAGCAAAAAAGAGCAAGCAGAACTAGATCCAAAAGAAGTCATTCTCCTTTGTACAAACTCATAAGAGTTTTTCAGTTTTTGCTTACTTTCAGTTCCCAAAAGGTTGAAAATCCTCAATATTGTACTTGATTAATAAAACAAGGCTAAGTGGGATAAGGCTTCCCATACTTGGTTTTTCTTCCCCATTTGGGGAAGAGTGTTTTTGTTTTTAGCTTAGATTTAGTTCAAGTACTTAGAGTAGTTTCATTTTTGCAAAGTAGATACTAATTGCTAGATTAGCCCATTTTTGCTTCATTAACTAAGTTGATTGCTTCATTTCTTAAATTTGTATCTCTCAATAAGTAAATCAACTGTTTAAAGTAGAAATCTCTTGAATCTCACTTTGTGGATCAAGAGTGCTCTATATCAGAGAGTCGCCTTTTCATTGTTTAATAAGTTAATCAATTAATCTCTAAAGTCTCTTGAACTTGCCGTAATCCAAGTCAAGAGCACTCTCTACCGGAGACCATTCCCACTGCATATCCTTGCATTCAAGCATATAGTTTAGCTAAATCTCTTGAACTTTTGTCATAAGACAAAGTCAAGAGCGCTCTCTGTCAGAGGGTTTTAATCAATTTACTTAATAAAATATTTGAACTCGCATTCCCTCTAATTAATTTACTTCGTTGATATCCTTCACCTAGTATGCTCTATCGACTTTCGAGTTGGACTTGTACTCAGAATGGTGAACGGACTTGCTAAGACCACAATAACAACACTTAATAAAATTTAACACCCCATAACCAACGCACCAGCATTGTCTCGATAAATACTCAGGTAGTGGGCAAATTCCAAGTGTGGACGCCGGACAACCCAATCTGGACACTCGCTGGTTAAGTTACTAAACACCTAGCTTGTGATTCCAGACAGGTCTGACATGTCTTCGAACGGAGCCACTGAAAGTATTTCCGGTTAGGTTTTCTAGACACCTTAAGCAAGATCATCATTAAAATCCTTAAAAATTACCAAGAGCTCTCGCACAATTTAACATTCACTGGTTTAATTTCTAGACGTGTGTTTATTTCTCTGGCGCATTTCAGCTTCATTGACTCCATAAGGCACTGGTCCTTGTTTTAATTTGCATAATTATATTATTTGATCAATTGTCTATGGCTTAGTAAAATTGTTATCGTTGAATGCTTAATTGAAGTCTGGAAGTTAAATTTATCTTTTAATCTCTTGTTGCAACGTGGATTGCTCTTTGATCTTGTGTCACATTCATAACAAGTATAACACCTTCAAATCATAATAACGCCTAGACAACACCCATCCGCATCTGTAACATCAAAAACACTTTAACAACTTAAGAGCCATAGAAACTCTTTTGTAGGGACTAACCCCCTTAACTTCGTTAGGAGTTAGCCTAAATGGAGGAGCTAGGAGTAGGTGACAGTACCTAGCTCTGTGCTTGCCCCCAAGGTCACACCTCTCCCACTTTCTCAAGTGAGGAGACAGCTTTCGGAAGATTTCTGCTGCTGGTGTGCAATCGGCGGACAACAGTATGCACGCTCACAAAGGGAAAAGGCTAGCAACTGCTAGAATTTTCACCTTCCAACAGGATGATAGCATCCGTTTATGGTCTCCGACGCAAACATAAAAAGGAAAAATGGCCTCTAGCAACAAATGCTTATTCATACAAGTTCACACCACACATCACAGAGAGTGCTCAATTGAACAACCATGAAACCCAAAAAAGATATGTTTTCTATTAATCTCTAGGAAAAAATCCTCCCAGTTTTTCCATCCTTACAATGAAAGAGGCCCTCCTCTTTTAAGGTCCAAAACCACTTATTTCTTTTTTTTAAAGATAAAATAAAATAATAATAAAAAAGTTGGATCCACTTTTTTCTCCACTGATGTCTAAGAAGACCACTACATAGCTAAAGTGTAACCACTACTTTGGCTGATCACCTAACCAAGAAGATCTTTGTTAAGTGAACCCACTTTTTGACTAGAAGTTAAAACAACCACTTAACTAGAGGTGTCAACCAATCTATCAAAAATCAAATCCATGAGTGGTTAATGAAGATGTGGGTCAATGGTCTAGTAAGCCAACCAATTCAACGTGGCAACAAAACACTAATACGTCAATCTGTTGAACTCCTCCAAAACTCCTGAAATTGTGAAGCTCACCGGATGATCAATGTAAAAATGACCACACATATACTCAGCTACCAAGAGTCGATGCTTCAAATCCCGAAAACATGAATTGTTGCACGAATTTCTCTGTAGTCGGCTACCAGCATGAGAAAATGACTGCCAATCAACAGAGAATTCAATCTCTGCCTAATCCCATGAAAACAAACTCTGCACATATAGCTCCACGCAGCGTGGTTTTGAGCATATCCATGCTTTCCGAAATAAAATGTTCACGCTGGTTGTATAAGTTAAACTCCATACTTTGGCTGCCAAGGAATAGCGTGAGCCAATCTCTATGACACAACTACAATAACATTAGAATGTGGCTGCCAGAGACACCACATCATGGTGAAACAGCCACTAAACTCGTGAATTGCTAAAAAATCTCCCCGAAATCATGAAGTTTGCCCCGAGCAACTGCCTTTGTGAAATTTCCTCCTTATAATCAACTGCTTCGTGATACCTAGTTATGCTGAGATTATATGTCAAAAAACATGATTCTCGGGCTGATCTAAACCTCGAAGTAAGATCGCCAAATGTGTCTAATTGTGTAGAACTAAACCGTCGATTTCCACGCTTGGAGATATGAAATACGGTGTGCTTTTTATATTTGCTGGTTGCATGGAAACTTTTGTGTGACTAGCATGTTTAAACAGACTATCGACGCAGGTTGCAATACATCACGGACCCCTCATCTTTTTTTTACGGTAGAACTCCCGCTAAGTAATTGTTAACGTGGATTTTAATCCTGCAATCAGCTTGTCGATCAACTGAAGAAAATGTGGGCCAAAAACTTTACGACTTGGATGCAAAAGGAACTGTGGGTTGGCCCACGATGTGACCATTGGTCACTTCTGCTCCTTGTTCAAAATACCCACATCCAAAGAATGATTTTACCAACGCTGCCACCAAAGGAAAAAAAATGAAAAGTCATTGAAGTCAACAAATGCTCCCGTTTACACATTTCAGTGAAGAAATTAAAAATGACATCTATCAACCGCCAGATGGTGGATATGAGGTTGATCATCAATGAAATCGGATCTCCCCCTTCTATTTCATAATAGTGGCATTAACCACCCATATACCTTTGGTCTTGTTGTCCGTCGAATGCACACCGTCAGCAGAAATATTTTGGGTTGTTGTTTCCCTAAGCGGGAAAGGTGTGGCCTTGGGGGCAAGCAAAGAGCCAGGTGTTGTCACCTAATCCCAGCTCCTCTGTTTAGGCTAACTCCTAACAAGGCCAAGCAGGGTAGTCCCTAAAAAGATTGTCTAAGGCTTTTTTGTATTAAAGTGTTCTTAGATGAATAGTGAGAATTAGTGTTGTTTAGGAGTTTTGATATACACTGTAATATCCTAAATACCGATATTCTTTAATGTTCTATGATAGTGCTGACTCACACACTCAATCTCATACAAACTTGCAAAATAACTGTGCATGCAAACTCGCCATGCAAAAATGCCCTAAAATATAGCTAAATTAGGGTTAGGGTTTTGCAGAAAGAAATTAACACTTACCACTGATATTCTGGCTGATAATGACTCCAGAGATAGTTGCATGCATAAGGATATGGATGAGTGGTCTAATAATGCTCTTTCCCTCCGGTGTTACCGCCCTGCGGTACCGTAAAAACCCTCCAAAATGAAGGTGACGTTTTTGTAGGAGGAGAGGTTCGTTCAGGCTAAAACTTTCTGAGCTTGTCTGTCTGCTGATGCCGGAGAGATGGCATGGCACATGCGGAGGTTTGGTTGCCTCTAAGTGCCCTAGCGAATTGACTAGCAATTATGTTGCTCACGCCCCCAACTGATATGTTTGGCTGATAGCTGCTCCAGGTGAGCAAACTTATGGCTGATAATCACTGCATACCGTAGGATAGGCCTGTTGAGAAAGAGGAAGCTCACATGCGGAGGAAAGACTGGGCTTTGTGGTCCCAGTGAATCCTTATGTGTTTTCCCTGCTACTTCCAGCTGCAAAACGTGGATCTGCAAATAACCCTTCGGAATGCGCTGGATCTCTGAATACTGTAGTATATGATGGATGCAATGGATAAACCTAGATGATCTATCCCAATAAGAGACTAGGGCAGATATCTCACTGCCGAACCCTCGCTAGCTGAAGACACCGTCTCCAACTCCAACTGCCGCAGCTGCACGCTGTGCCGCCGCTCAAAACTCCAAAATCAATCAACAATAACAATAGATATCTCCTTAGTCCCATAACCCTTCTTAAATAGATACGTATGCACTTTTAGGGTTTGTATGTCACTTTTAGGATTTATGCTCACTTTTGCATGCAATTCTAATTTCAAGTTGACTTTAATGCTCAAGAAATAAGGCCTGCATGCTCCACATGATTTATGATAATAACTCTCATGGCCCTTTTTACTATCCTGACGACTGAATAATTTTCCTAATATGCTCCCGATATTAAAGGTCCTCGGTCAAGTCCCTATTTATCAAAAATCGAACATTACATACACGAAAAAGACCAATTACGCAATCCACGTTGCTATTTGCAAAACACGAGATGAATGATAACACAAATGTTGTCGCCCGAAACTGGCATGCGAGTGCTGAAACCCAAACTGCGGGCGTGTCGGCCCGGTGACAACTCTTGAGAAAGAGGCCAATGTCACCACACCCCTGTCTCCTCTCTTTAGGCTGGCTCTTCTCCAGCTCTAGGGGGGTTTCCCTAAGTTCGGATCGCTAAGGCAGGTGCAGCTAAGGGCAGAGTGATCTGAAGAGGCTGCCTTAGAGAAACATGGGTGGCAAAAAAGGAAAATGAGTCGGATTGATGGGACGGAAGGGAAGAGAGTATCAATCCTCGAGGGAAGGCCAGTGCCAGTACCAGAAGGGTAAATGGAGTCAGAAGGGGACTCATAAAGGCTTTGCATTTCACAAAAGGGAGACTAAGTTGGTCCGTTCCATAATCAGAGGCAAGGAGAATGGTAGTATAATCGACTACCATCCATTGCTCCTAGACCTCTAAGAACATAACGACGACAAGCAACTTGGCAGCCGCAAATGCTTGCCCAATGTGCTAGATTATAGCCCTCTAGGCTGCTTGGTCTATAACTTATGAAAAACACATAACTACGACAGAGATGCCCAAAATATCCAAAGACTCAACATGATTTTTTCTTTATTAACTCTAGGGAAAAATCCTCCCAGCCCAAAATTCCATTCTTGTACAATAAAGAAGGCTCCTTTTATAGGCCAAAAATCCCTTTTCACCTTTTTCAAAGCCAAAATAATACATAATTTGAAAAAAGTGAATCTAGATCCACCTTTTTCTCCCTAACTTGACCAAACATATTTTAACGTAACTAAAGTGCAAACAACACTTTTAGTTCACCTAACTCTCCCAATATGATTTTATTACTGAAGTAAATCAAACCATAGTCAAACCACAGTGTCTATAGTAGATGATGCTCTCCCGGGTCTGCCAAGCTAACAGGTGGATTTGGCGTTTCTCTAAACTCCACGTGATTAACGCAGCTAACCTACGCAGATACCAACACCAGGTTTGATCTTTGCTGCCAACAGAGATAAATCGGGATCAATGAGCCGCTCCGGACTCCATTTTACATTGGCTGTCAACACAATGACTGATACAAAAAACCCATGAGACATCTAATAGACGGTAAACTGCATCCGAGAGGGATCAATTTTATTGGCGCTATGTGACTTCGAGGTATGACCTAGTGGATCGGTGGATACTTCAACTGTTGCAACACTCCACATAGCAACCAACTTGTCTACGACCAACTGCTTACTAGACAGCTCGCTAAAATCGGCTGAGAGGACTCCACGACTCGGCTACCTGATTGAGATGGGTTCTGCAGGCGGCCCTGAACTCTTCTAATCAGTGGTCTAACCAGTGATATCAAACATGCAGCACTAATCATTCATAATTTAAAACTGTAATTGTTATGCAGCAATGTCCACTTTGCTTCTTGCACCTTCACTTCAAGCTTGTCAAACTCAAATCTCTGACCATTATTGGGACCATTCTCGCATGGTATGCCTTGTTTCCTTTCAAGAAGGACCAATGCTTCTGCAACAGTCATCATAACATTATCTACAACATACTTGACTTCATTGGGAACCATTTCTACTATTATTCTTTTTTTATTGCTCCTCATGTTGTTCCGAAGGTTTTTCAGACTCCAAACTGTCACCATATTTGGGAACATTCTTGTCTAGACTCCTATTAAACAACTTTTCATAAGGATTCCCTTGAGTTCCAGGTGCCAATTTAAAATCTGTGGTTTCTAGCAGCTCCATAGCAATCCTAAGGCATAACTTATCCTTGTAGGCAATTACATTGTATACTGCCATCTTTCATTTCTTTAGATCCCCGAAAGCCAACTCTGATATATCTTTATGAGGAAAGAACTTTTTGTTTTGGAAGGAGGCGAGATACGAGTTCCAGAACCTGCAACACTTTCAAGAAGGACCAATGCTTCTGCAACAGTCATCATAACATTATCTACAACATACTTGACTTCATTGGGAACCATTTCTACTATTATTCTTTTTTTATTGCTCCTCATGTTGTTCCGAAGGTTTTTCAGACTCCAAACTGTCACCATATTTGGGAACATTCTTGTCTAGACTCCTATTAAACAACTTTTCATAAGGATTCCCTTGAGTTCCAGGTGCCAATTTAAAATCTGTGGTTTCTAGCAGCTCCATAGCAATCCTAAGGCGTAACTTATCCTTGTAGGCAATTACATTGTATACTGCCATCTTTCATTTCTTTAGATCCCCGAAAGCCAACTCTGATATATCTTTATGAGGAAAGAACTTTTTGTTTTGGAAGGAGGCGAGATACGAGTTCCAGAACCTGCAACACTTTCAAGGGTGGAGCGATTTCCTTTGCAATCTTATACATAGGAGCGACAAGAATAGTCCCATCCCGTGCAAGAGGTTGCTTCAAGTGAACCTTTAAAGCCACTACCCCACCTATGGACTGTCCAAAAATGAAGGTTGGAAGATCACTGAACTCTAACTGTGCTCTGACTTTGGAGAAATGTTCAATAACATCATCAATAAGTACTTCAAAATAACCATGCAAACCTTTCGAAAGGACAAACCCCGGATAATCCATGGAGAATACACCATATCCAGTAGCTACAGCTATTCCAGAAAAAGGTACATGTATCTCCAGTTACTAAGGTTAACTTCCTATCTCTTGAGACAATAAGAATATTTAAGCCATTGCAGTCCAAAGCCACAGTCGGGTGTTCTATTGACAGAAACCAGGCAGCAGCTCCAGTGCCATTACTACCATCACCTTTTCACATAGTAACATGCCTCTTTGCTCCTGTAAATAGTGTTTTATGCACTTCAAAATGCAGATGCATTTGGAGGGGTAACAACAGATATTAAGGCATCCACGCATAAAATTACTTAAACAAATGGAAAAATGGCCCAAACAAGATGATGCAAGAATAAACAGACCAATGCCTAAAATGGAGTCAGGAGGCTGAAAATATAAGTCTCTGATGTTTGTGAGATCATTTTGCAAATGTAGTTGGTCAAATTTTAGTGTACGTTTTATGAACGATCTTATTAATTAGGCAAGGAGAATTACCAAAAATATTCTAAGTGGCCTCGTTCGAAGACATGTTAGACCCTCTAGTTTGCAGCGAAGCGTTCGATAACTTTCCAACCACTGCGAAACCAAGAAAGTTACCCAGCGCCCACAGTAAATTGGGGGGTGGTAAATTTTATTAAGTATGAAATTGGAATTAAATCTGTGAATTAAATAGCTACAGTGCTTCTGGGTATCTCGAACGGGTAAAGCATACACACTGTAAAATGGTAAATTCCAATTTTAGGGGATGATGAGTTGCAAATTTTATTAACAAACCAAGCTCTCCGACAGAGAGTGCTCTTGATCCACCTTATGGTGAGATTCAAGAGTATTATCTAATCTACGATGCGAATTCAATGTAAGTACTCTTCGATAAAGAGTGCTCTTGACTTGTCTTATGACAGGTTCAAGAGTCTTTAGGTTCTTTTTAAGATAATTAATCAAAGAGCAAGAAACATGATGAAGTAAATTGCAAGCATGCAATGAAATTGAATCTAGCAATTAGTAGGAGATAAAACTAACTCTAAAAAAGATCTAAACTAAGCAATGAAAAGACAAGACACCCTTCCCCCAAATAGGGGAAGTAGAAAAAAGTGTGGGAGGCTTAACCCCGCTAGTCCTCTTTATTAATGATTACAATCAGAGGGATTTTAACCCTTGTAGAGAAAGCAAGAAAGAAAACTAAATAGATAAGCCTTAAAAGCTTTTACAAGGATGCAAGCTATGCTTGATGTTTTTCTTCTTGGGTTACTGCAATTTCTATAATCTTCAAGTCCTTCATGGTTCGCTTTTCCTCTTCGATATGTGCACAAAACAAACAAGTACGCAAGCACCCATTATTGTTAAACAAAAAGAAACTAATCTAAGTGCAAAAATAACTCTTTTTTTAATGCAAAAAATTAGTGTTTTTGAAGCAAAACTAGGGAAAAAGCATGCAAAGAAAAGAGTAAAATGGAAAGCTAAATAGATGGAATAACAAGGCAGCCAACAAAAGAGCTAGATGGATGCAACAACAAAAAAAATAGGGCAGCCAAGTAGGAAGAAAGATGACTGCGAATCGGAGAGGAAAAGAGCTTGAAAAATGACAAAAAGGGTGCCAGAAAAGTGCCCAAAAGGGCTGAAAATAAGTGTGAAAAAGGACAGCCAACTAAGAGGAAAGTTGGCTGCAAAATTTTGGCAAACAGGACAGCCAAACAAAGGCAAGTATGGCTGCAAATAAAAGGAGAAAGAGGGCAGCAAAGAGTGGAGAAAAATAGGGCAAAAAAACAAGGAAAAACAAGGTAAAAGCCAATAAGACAGAGGTAAAAAAGAGGAGTAAAAAGACAAAAAAATGAAGGCAAAGAAGCAAACCCAAAGGGGGAAAGAAGAGATGGATAAGAGGGCACAGAAAAAGAAGAAGAAGAAGGATGCAGGGATCTTACAACCAAAGGAAACGATTTTTTTAAGTTTGATTAATAGAGGTAAGGAAGAGCCCATTTTTAGCCGTATGTTTTTTGATGTCGAATTAAGTGCTCTGAAGAACCTGCATGGTGAAAGTACGAAGTTAAAAAAAAAACCTTGATGAAAAACCGGTTGAACTTCAACCCCTCCTCTCCTGGCGATTCCTGAAACCAACACAACTCAATACAAATAAAATGATCAAATGCTAGGATGTAATAATCAAAATAGATAATGAAAGGCACGAGTATAACTGACTACTTCCTGCCCACTTAAAATATATAATGAAAATTGCATAGATAATCAAATAAAAACTTTAAATGACTATCCTACTGCGCTATATTTATAGCCTTCATGAGCTAACATTGATCAAACATTAATTAAAATAAAGAGAAAGTTGGGAAACAATATCACCTCGCAAGGTGAAAACCACATGCAAATAACCCACACATAGACCTCCAAAGTCACTTTATTCCGTTATCAAATCTCGATTACAAACTTGGCAGAGTTCTCTTGCAATTTCTCCATATGCAAATGGAAAGAAGAGACTCTTATTTATACAAAATGAAAATAAATATAGGGCTTAAAACCCTAAATCAGGACTCGGCATCAGAGACGCACACTACAGTGATTAAATGAGCTCGGCAAATTGAATCTGAGTTAAACTGATCACAAACTGAGATGCAACTGAGTTGGGGTAATGAGGGGGGGCGCGAGGTGGCATCAATCCCCCTCAGTCTTATCACCAATCCAATAGAAACGTGCAAAAGAAGGAAAAACGTCCATGCATGGAGAGGGGCACAAATCCCAAGGTGAAGTTCACTGTAGCACTCTGATACTGACTCAAAACAGTCCAAACTTGATTGGAATCATCCCAGATGCTTTTTTCCGAGCTAATTAGCCATTTACTTTATTCAATTTGGCCTTTTTTTGGAGATATTTTGATTTTCTCCAATTTATTATTTTTTATTATTTTAATTAATATTTCTCATTTTTTGTTTTTTTGAGAAAATATTAATTCCAAGGCCAAATAATAGTATGAAACTTAGATAAGTGTGTCTAGGGGTTAAATGAGTGTTTTGGCTTAGAAAATAAGTGTTTGTTCCCAAAAACACCCCCAGACCACCTAATTATTACAAATTGAAAATTTTCAATTAAACCATGGTCAAAATGGTTTAATTAATTGAAAATTTTAATTAATTCTCTATAGTCAAAAAATAAAAATAAAAAACTCAACGTCGCCGGTAAAAAATAAATTGACAAATTTTTAAAGCATCCCGAGGCTTAGGAAATGACCATGGAACATACCAATAGTGTCTAGTAAGTTCATATTTACTAGTTGGACTCTAATAACTCCCCAGTGCCCAAATTCCAAAATCGGGCATTCCAGCTTTGGAGGAAACAAGAGAATAACTCATCGATTATACTCGGCTATAGGCAAAGCATAATTGATAGGGGAAAAACCTCCCTGGAATATCTTAGCTGAAATCTACGTCTTAGGGGACCGAGCCACTCAAAACCCCTACTAGCACACTTTATTACAAAAACCCCATGGGGTATGGTCATTTTAGCATAAAAATAAAAAAAAACTAGCCAAAATTGGCTTGACAAAACATTCTGAACCTCTACTGCACTGGATATGAACATTGACCATGTTCATCAAATGGCGGCTCAACAGGAGTTTCAATTATGGTACAAAATAGTTGGTAACAGGTCTGATCACTGCTACGCTCAGAGTGTAAGCTGGTTGAAGCATTCACAGCTCTATCCAGGGCTAGTTCAGACATAGTTCCATGAACTAAGCTTTGATATATGAATGTTTCTCTCTGCTACTAGTTTTGAACGCCCAAAGTTGGGAACTTTTGTACGTATGTCCTAACCAAGGAGGACATTTATGCTCTACAAAAACCATGTGTATGATCTTTGGATATGAAACCCAGTCTGCAATTTTAGGACAGCAGTGAAGGCTTCTCTCTAAGGTTGGTGCTAGCACGCTGGTACAAGAATGGACAACTTGTAACATACTGTGTGACCTCAAATCATCTCTAAACATCATGCTACCATTTAGGTGGTAACAGGGCCAACTTGATAGTTTTACAAGGGCCGACTTACCTTGGGGAAATATAAAAATAATTTTATTTTATTCTTTTCTTGTGGATTCTTTCTAGGGTTTACATGAGTGAATACAACAGTATAATCTCCCATAGGAAGTACAAGGAAATACAATACAAGTACAATAAGAATAACTTCTGAAGTTGCACAAATTCCAACACTCCCTCTCAACAAGGAAGGCATTCTTTAGATATGGTCATCATCAGCATCTGGGTCTCTTCTGTACATCTCATCTATCTCGATCATCTCTATACATACTGAAGGTTGTCATCAAAAATCTGATCGACATAGTCCGTCGGTAGATCTATCATCTTTGTAACTCTACACATCCGTTGGAGAGTACAGCAATCAGCATCTCATCTGTTATGAGTCTGTCTCTACCTGAGAACCTAAACATGCTTCACACAGCCATCTACTATCAGTTCATCTCTAGTGATGGTGGGAATTCTCCTACAACAAGTTGAGAACCAGGGCATGGCCCAAGTCACCAGTGTACACGACCATCTACTACCTGTTCATCTCAAGAGCTGGTGGGAATACTCCAAATAACACCAGATTAAGAATTTGAACGTATAGTGGTCACCTGTGCACACGACCATCTATGTCCTACCCGTCTCAAGATGTCGATGGGATTTCTCCCATGCCTGGCTGAGAACCAGCGCAAGCAGAGGCCACCCGTGTACACAACAATCTACTACCAATTCATCTCAAGCGCTGGTGGAAATACTCCAAAGAACACTAGATTAAGAATCCGAACATATAGTGGTCATCAATGTACACGTCCATCTGCTACCTGCCCGTCTCACAATCCTGATAGGATTTCTCCCATACCTGGTTGAGATTCAGAACAAGTAGAGGCACCAGTGTGAAAGCATCATAGATATCAGTCTCGACTTTCCCTCTGCACGAGGGATGCATTTTCTTCTACTCCAAGTCTTTTGCGAAAGTATTCAAACTTTGTCCTGAGAAGAGGCTTGGTAAGAATATCTGCAGTCTGGTCATCCGTCGAAACATACTGTAGCTCAATCGCACCTTTCTGCACCATATCACAAATGTAGTGATATCGAATCTCTATATGCTTCATCTTATCGTGAAATACGGGATTCACTGGCATCTATATACAACTTTGATTATCACAGTGAATCACACTTGGTCCTGGATTCTGACCAAACAATCCTGCAAGGAGTTTTCGAAGCCACGCTGCTTCTCGAGTTGCTACACTAGTAGCCATATACTCGGCCTCTGCGATGCTAAGTGATACTAAGGTCTGCTTTCTGCTACACCGAAAAAATCACTGCAAAGCCCAAACTGAAGCAATATTCAGAAGTACTCTTCCTATCTGCAACACACTCAGCCCAATCTGAGTCAAAAAATCTTTGCAATATCATATCACATCCTAAAGCATATCTTAGACCATATCCCATAGTGCCACGTAAGTATCTGAAAACATGTTTTGCAGAAACCCAATGAATCTTCCTCGAATCACTCATAAACTAGCTACGAGTATTCACAACAAAACATATATCTAGTCTGGTGTTTGTCAGATACATCAGAGAGCCAACCAACTGGCGATACATGGTGGGATCAATCATATCATAATTTGAAATAGACTCCTTCAGTTTCTTGAAATTTGCATCCATCGAGGTAGCCATGCACTTGCAGTGCAACATCCCGAATCCCTTTAAAATATCAATGATGTATTTTCCTTCAGTTAGGAAAATTTCCTTCTGCCTCTACCATACTTCTAATCCTAAGAAGTAATGCATCAATCCAAGGTCCTTCATTTCAAACTCGAAGGTTGTCACCTTGTTCTTGACTCCTCCGCTTAGGCCAACTCCTAACGAAGCCAACGGGGGTAGACCCTAAGAGTTGCTCAGGTTGATTAGGCTTTAGTGGTGATGGTTTAGATGAGTAAGTTTTTTAGGATTTTTTGAATCAATAATGGAAACAAGATATTTGTAAGATGAACTAATTACAGCAGCATAAATAGCACAAGAAATTTTAAATAAATCATTCAACTCATAAATTATGCAGATAGAAACAATAAAGAGTAGTGCTGAATTAAAATGGAGTCACAAGATTGTATGTGCTGAGAATGTTGAAGTAGATGTTTTGCAATTGTCTCTTGGTAAGTTATAAGTTATTGTTGAAGATGAGTGAATTAAATTAGGGGGTAGGGAACTCCAAATATACCCAAAGGTACTAGGAGTATGTCCAAAAGCCTTATCCGATGCAGCTCCACGCAAGGAATATGTTCGTTGGGTCGGAGTCTCTGAAACGTGTCCAACACTACACCAACAAGAGTGTAGCCTGACAGTGTCTCGAGGTCAATACCCAGTTGTTCCTGCTTCCATTGTGAATTTTTCCACCGCAACGGATCAAATCGAGTTGGATTTTCGCCTGGGGAGCTTTAATTGAGGTGTGAAACTAATTAGACTAGCCACCCACGTTGCTTTTGAAGCATCTAACTATTCGGTCGAACCGCAGCGGTGCAGAGCATACACAACGGAGTCTTGTTGATTTTAAAGATTTTAAAGACTTCTTTTGTTTGTTAAAAAAGAAAAATTAACCTCCAAGAGCCTCTTTCGGTTCAAATGAACCTTAATCGGGAAAGCAAGGAGGGGTAAATTTTTAAAATGCGAATTAAAACAAAACTAAAGCACTGAAGGAAAAACAGGTTGTCTAATTAAGCTAACCACACATCTCTTTCCCCTTTCAGGTAACTCGGGAAGTCGTGGGGTAAGTATTAGTGTTACTTTGATTCAAAATAAGATAGGGAATGATATAACAAATTGTAGCATTTATCAAAGCATATTAGCCTACATGAAAGAATTAAAGTAAAGAAAAACAAGAAAATAAAAAAAATGGACAAAGACGCGAATCCCCCTAAGGGGATGGGGAGTGGGCTCTGAAGAGCCTACTCAAGATCTTTTTATTAATCTCGGTTACAATGCTTGAAATGCGGGATTGGTCCTTCTTATTTGGGATCCAAAGGCTTACAAAATATGAGAAAAGGAACCACGGAAGTAGGGGTAACCCCTAAGAAGTTCCAAAAGGCCCAAAAATGGAATTTTGGGCAGTGTTTCCATCTCTTTTTTAGCGGACTTGCTAAAAAACAGCAAGCATATATTAGTCAAATGTGCCCAAAAACGCTTTGGAAGTGTCTTTGGACAATTCACAAAAAAATAGTAAAAAAAACCAAGTTAAACTACGAAAAAATGCAAAAATTTAACCAAGGAAAGCAAGTTTTCCTTGGGATCTTGGCCTGCTTTTTGGGGTAGCCAATAACAGTGAACACTTTGATTGCAAGATTTAACTTTAGGCTAAGAAAGACTATTCACTTAAACAAGCTCTAGATCTACTTTAAAATAACTTGTAAAAAATGAAAACCTTCTTGCAACTAGATCTAGTTTTTAAGAAAAAAGACTTGGATCCTTTTAAATGAATTTAGATCTATGCATGTAACTCTTATATGTTCAGATCTAGAAAATATATTAGCTTATAAACCGTAGATCTAAGATATAAGAAGCAAGTAACCAGGGGAAGCAGTGATTTAAAAGGAGAAAGAGTGAAAGAGGTGGCTTGATGCCCGAATGATTAACCGTGGAGCTTTTCGGTGAAATGTTGAGGGACTATGCCTTGAAAATGTTGGAGAAAATAAAGAAGCAAACTAAATCAACGCTTTCTCCAAACTAAGATACTTGCAACTAATCCAAGGCTTGCCAAGATGCTTATGAGATTCAGTTAATACATAAATAGAGAGATTATAACAACATGCATATAATACTATAAAATATGTCAGATCTAGATCTCTAAGCATGCATATAAGAAAAGAAATTAGCCAATAAACTTACTAACTAAGCTCCTATCCTACCAATTGATGACAATCTTTCAATGCTAGATCCACAAGACCATAATAAGCAAGCTATTAAAAAAGATACAAGTTACCTCAGTGAAACATGGCAATGCTCATCCACACAATACAACATGACACCATCTTGCCTTCAAAGCTTTCTTTATTCCAAGCAACAAAAATAACTATCACTAATACAACCACCATAGATACATCTTAAAGGTGGCTCTACCAAGTGCCGAGAGGGATCAAATCTCTCAAGGTGCAAACCCTTTCCTCTCTATCGAATCCAATACTCATCCATTTTGTCCTTAAAATCAAGTCTTCAACGTAATATGTGTAGTTGAAAGGAAGGTCGCCATGGATTATCGTTTGAATAGTGTTTTTATTTTTTTTTAGCTTTAAACTGATATTTTTAATGCCATGTTAGTTTTTAAAATGTTATAATGTAAAAATGACAATCTCTGGAAATTTTACCTGTACATATAAAATTTTAATAAGAACATAACTTTATTAATGATATATAATGATGAGAAAAAAAAATGGTAACAACTATGTGAAAAACAAATAGTCGCTCGATTTATTGAAAAAGAAAACAACATTGTCTCAAAACAACATTAAATTTTTCCAAAGCAAAGAAATTTATGCATGACACATAACACTGTGTTTAAATTCAGCGATAGCGAGGATAGAATTAATAATAGATTTAAAAGCAAATATTGTCTTCGTTAAAAACAAATATTATGAAACCATAGTTTGTTTACTGTCTAACCATCTGAAACGTTCTTAAACCATATTATTATTATTATTATTATTACTATTAAGGCACCATATTTGGTATACTCATTATTTTCTTTTATTTTTTATTTTTATTTGAGCCGGTTATAAGCCGGGAAGGAGTTACACACCCCCTGAATGAAACTATATGAAGGGAATATTAAACGTAATAAAGAATATTATATTTAAAAACTTGATTTAATATTAATTTTTTAAACTTAACACTATAAGTCTTCTCTGTTTTAAAATAAAGTTAAAACAAAGATTGTGGTTGATGCAAATTTAATTTTGCTAAATAATTAATAAGAACGTAAACGAATAGATTGTAATCGTAATAATAAAGATTTGGTTTGGGTTAATATTTCATTTTTAATTTGGGTTAACCAAAATTATCACATTAATCATGAAGAGAAAGATAATAGTAATTTTGTTTAATTCCGTGAAATATCTTTATCAGAAAGAAAGTTTATGCAAATTATTTTAAGAAAAAAGTTTGTGATTTAGTTAGTTTAAAATGAAAGCTTAAACATGTTGAGGAAATGTGAGCCTCAATAGGATTCATATATGAATTTGTAATTGGCTCAATTTTTTTATTATGTTTTGATATTTATTTTATTTTTATCAAGCCGACCAATTTTTTGGTATATTCAAATTATTTTCTTTTATTTTTTATTTTTATTTGAGCCAATTATAAGCCGATTATAAGCATGGAAAGAGTTACACATCCCCCCTACTTTAGAATGCGCCTCTCCTTGCTAAATTTGAATAAAAATCCTAAATTTTAACGAATTAAAACATAAATCCAAATTATATTTTACAATATTAAATTCAAATTTGCAATAATAAAAATGCATGCTATATTTTTTATGGTATAAGTTTTGTAATTTTTTAAATAGCCGACATGTTAATTTCTATTATTATTAAATGTTATTGAGCCAACATGTGCCACGTCACCATTACAGATGGACACATCTCGCCCATTTGAACTATAGAAAGCGCCTCTCGACGCAACCAGTAAGACAATTCTCTATCCAACTCGAACTAGCTTGGAAGAGAGAATGGCAGCTTTATTTATAGCCAAACTGGCCAAGAGGGGCACAACCATGACTGAGAGAGAGAGTCTAAGTGGAGGTGAGATGATTTAGGCCTGAACTAAGCTTGCACTGAGTTAGAGACGAGTGGAACTGGAGAGATGGGTGACACCTCTCTCACAAAACTTCAATCATCCACCCAACAGATGCCAACTAGACCACACGTGATAGCTAGAGAGAGGGGTGCAACCCTTGATGACTGTGTGAGCATACCTACTCTCTCACCAACTGGAACAACTCCCCTTCACTACTGAGATCTAATAAAACTGATTTCAATCAAATCCGACAATTTTCCATTGATTTAGGAATTTGGGGATTTTCTCCATTTATTAATTTTTTCTATTTTTAAATTAATAAATTTGATTTTCTGGAGATTTTTTACTTAAGTGATAAATTTATCACTTAACACTTAGGAAAAGTGGGTTTTTGGGTTAAACAGGTGCTTCCGAGTTAGAAAAATGAGCACCCCTATGGCAAAATCTCATTCATAACCACACTTTCATTACATTTATAATTTTCCCAATTAGACTATTAAAAAATAGCCTAGTTTACGGAAAAAATTATTTTCATCAAAAAATAAAAATAAACCTAGAGGGGCCTAGCACATGTCCATATGACTCAATATTAATATCTAGCATGTTTACATACATTGACACATAGACTCTAATAACCTCCTTAGGCTTAAATACCAATACAGCTACCCCAACTTTGGAGGTATGAGTGTAAACTCAAAAAATTATTAGTCGTTTATTCAACAACAAATAATCACCAAGGGAAAAAACACTCTGGGCTAGTCGGATTGATATATAAGTCTAGGAGACCGAGTCTTTTACATACTCTACCATGCTAGAACATTTTATTACAACTCCCATAAGGGGGTATGAACATGTGGTACAAGAAAATCTTAAAAAAAATCCTAGAAGAAGTCGGGTTGACTTCTGAACTTTGAAGAATGAACAATGATGTTTGTTCATATCATCCAGCTCACTTGATACCACCAACTAAGTATGACTTAGTAGGTAACAAGTGGGTGGCCAAATTTTCAAATTTATCATCTGGGTATGATTGAACCCACTTAATTCTCACAGATCTATCCTTCAAGCATCCTGATCTAGTCATTCCTTGCCCCGATCTACCTTTTTGGGTCCATCATGTCCATTTTGCATAAACCCTAGGTGGATCCCATTAGGTTTCTTTTATGTGTGGCTAGATCTCTTTAGATCTACGTTACTAAACTCTTTGTGGTACTTTTCCGAACAAGTTGGGTCATTTTCTCTATTTGCTAATCCTTCCCAACTTTGCCCTAACTTCTATATCACATCTATTTCCTAGATCTAGATTACCTCACTCATTATCTCTCATCTTTATTCATTGCTTAACCCTAGGTGTGTCTTGAGTAGGGTCGCTAGCCCTCTTAGGCTAATAAGGTCTCCCTCTTGGTCATTCTCGATATTGATCTAAAGCGACAAGAGCTCATCCAATGTGACAACTACCCTTCATCCATACTGGACGAGGCCTTTGCGGTGTCACCGGTTAGCTATGCTGAAAAATTAACTCTGAAGGTCCTCCCATGTTTTTGGTGTGGGTGTGATGAGAGGACCAGAAACTTTTGTCCTTATGTATTTATGTAAGAAAGTGACGTTTATGTAAATAAAGTGAATGTATTTTTATACTTTAGAAAAGTGGGTCACGCTTAAATGATGTATTTAATGATTAAAGTGTTTAATTATTAAAACGTGACCTAAGTTGTAGACCCTTGATTTTGTAAATAATTTTCAACCATAGATTAGGTAGTTGATCAAGGTAGTTACAAAAGTTAAGTATAAAACAAAGAGAGAGGACAAATGAAGACACTCACCATCAATGAAGAGAGAGAAAGAAGTTTGAGACCAAAGAAAAGAGAGAAATACCCTGGCACAATTCCCAATGTACTCAGCAGAAGGTACAGCTACATTTATTGCAGCCTGAGCAATCTGTACAACACGTGTGAGCATAGTTTTCGAGGCAACATCGTACAACAAGAAGAAAGTGCATTTATTGCAGGCTGGCACAAATCTCAAGGCAGCAAAAATCAGAAGGAAGTACAATCCGTACCACACACGAGACAGAAGTGCAATTCCGTATAGTGCACGTGTGAGGTCGTACAGTGACCGTACAGCAGATTGTTGGCACAGATTTCGAGGTAACTTGTTGAAAGTGGTTTTGGGGAATTTTCGCCTGTAGGGTTCAAAAGAATAATTTTTCAAAGTGTTGAAAATTTTTTGAGTTTCTTCTTTAATGACAAAATCTTCTGTTATCACATATATAGTAGCCAGGCTACCATATTCTATTTTTCAGACAGTACATTTTTTAGCCAAATCTCTTACATATGAGATGCTGAGATGAGCATTTTTTATGGATCATGATTATATTTGTGGACTATTGAACTCTCCCATGTCAGGACTGACTCAGGACACTCAAATTTGAGGACCGATGTAGCCATTTAGGTCATTTCAGAGCAATAATGGATGCCTAGTGTTATATCAGTACTTTCTCATTAAATAGATGGTGTTTCAGATGGATTATATTGCATGGATATGACTCAGCATTTTATATTGTGTTATGGTTATTATTGCTCTTATACTAATTCTTGTGACATGTATTGACTTGTGGTATCGTGATCTGGCGGTCATAATTATATGGACTTGGTTGTATCTTATACTATGTATTGATGTTCTTACTCTGACTTTGAAGTTCTTGATCTATACTCATTGGTTTTCCCTCCTTAGGAAAAATAGAGGTAGTCATTCCCACCATTATTTTGGCTTGCTAGTGTTGGCTTCATCATTTCATTGTCTTCACCCATCCATTACCTTCCAATTTAATTTTCAACCCGACTGACTTCTTGACTTGTGGCATGGAGGACCTCTTTCCCCGCTAGAACTTTTGTTGGACAAGCCTCCCTGTTTATATTGTGTCTCGGCTCTGAGTTGGTGAAAAAACTTGCATTTGCTAAGTTGGATAGTATGCCTTAATCATTATGGTCGGTTGTCTCGATGTTTGGCACTGTGCAAAATCCCCCCTAGTCACTTGAGGTGTGTTGGCTAAAACTGAAAGCTCATGTACTACTTGTATTGAAATATTGAATATGCGCCCATGGAAAATGAAAATGTAAAACTGTGTTTCTTAACATATGTAAAAAGGGCAAGAGCAATGAAATGCTAAAATACTCCTTGAAGAGTATAAGAAAAGGTCTAAAAAAGCAATGGTTAAAAATAAGCTATATCAAAAAATTGCTGACCTTATTAAAAACAAATATGTCACGGATGAAAGCTGCAATTAGCTGTGCTTTTAAGCACTGGTGAAGTCCCAAAAGGGTCATATAGGCCAAAAAGGCCATGGAATAAAATGTGGTCCTAATGAACTTGGATCAAGATTGATGTAGACATGATGCCTAAGTTGAATAAGCACTCTCTAAACAACTCATCCATCTGTGAGGCACTGCCATTCCCTGTATTGTTGTTTGTCCAGCATTGGTTATAGTGAGTTTTCCCTTTCCTTGTCCAAAATGTCATGATGTTGAGTAGGAAGTCATCCTTTGCCTTAGCCTTGTCATTTCCACGCTTCACCCTTCACTAGGAAAATGACTACAGCTATGAAGTGAGTATAGTCTTGAAAGTCTAAGTTTGAGTAATAATAAATAAATCCTTATGTATGTATTGGTTGATGTACCGCCAGTGAAATGAATGCTACTTGTTGATTTTGTTACTTGAATGAGTTGTAGAGCATGGTTTAACCTTTTAACACTTGCAGCAGATGGATGTATTCTGAGTTATTATTGGTGTCTGATTATTCACAGATGGTTATAATGTTTATTGGGTATGATTGATGATAAAATAGAGACCTATGAGGGTATGAGTATACACCTTAGATGGATTGGGACTCTCTGAGTCCAATGAGACAGTTTATTTCCAGTTCCGGGCACTTACAGATGTGATCAAGCTCACTCTGCCTTTCTGATGCAGTTTTTCTTCACAGATTGATATTTTTGAGCAGGAACATGTTTTAGTTGGATCTCCTAAGGCGTTGTAGGGGCATAGGGGGGTGCAGCCACTTGTTTGTACTATTGTACCCCCATCCCAAAGAGCCTGGTGGGCTCAGTTTGACAACGCAGGCACCCTAGGAAGTTGTTTTGGCAGAATCACGTTTCCCGAGGCAGATTAAAAAATGATTAAATGGCTATTGAAGAAATCGATTTGGGCTACTGAGGCAAGGAAATGACATGGGATGAGTCATGATGATGAGAGTGATGACTTCCACACCTTCTCCATCAGTTGCATCTCCTGTTTGGGCCCACACCATTTTTTGGGGCATTTTTTATTATTTTCTAGAGCTCTTTTTGGAGGCTCACGATTTCCTCAAGGAGGCACAAAAGTCAAAGAATTAAATTGTTATATTACTTATTGTGCCATGGGGACACCCAAAGGGAGTTAGTCAAACACTCCTTGGACCCACCATGTGATTTCATTTATTTCTTGTTGAGTGGGTTACCTTTATTTGGGTGGTTTAGTCCACTTTGGTAAATTATGGTTATATTGATCCATGTATTGTATGTTGAGCTCATCTCAACCATTGATTAGAACATTTCATCTTTTAATCTTAGCCACTCGTTTTGAAAGTGGTTAGGATTTGGTTATGATTGAGGTTCTCTCATTTCTATTTAAAGGAGAGAGCTTCTCATTTGTAAGGGGTCTTTGGCTCTGGGATCTAAATAATAGAAAGACTTTTTCTGTGGAAAATTTTCTGGATCTGATTTGCATCTGATGTGCTCAAATGGTGATTAGCTTGTCTTCAGCGTCCTAGCATTGTGGAAATTCTCGTGAGATCTATATTTTCCGTGGCTATCATTGTTTTTTCTACAGGAGGGCGTTTTGGCTGGAGCGTTTTTGTAGGGGAACCTCAACTCACTCGGTTCTCTTCGTCTTGGATCAGGGGGTTTTCATTAGTTTCATTGTGATCTATGATTACTTCATTTTATTGTCTTGTAGCATTCAGTTTCTTTATTTTGTATGTGCAAATCTGATATGGTTGACGTTTGCTCATGCAGGGTATGGGGCGCTTTGGTGGCTTGGAGCTTGCATATGACATAGAAATCACGGGGATCTTCCAAAAATAATCGGGATAGCAAAGATCGTCACTGTTACAAACTTCTACAAGCCTTTCCAGGTAAGATCCAATAGGTAAGTTCTTCTTTTTCAGATCTTACTCCATTGTACCTTGTTGAAATTCAACTTTTTTTCTGAAATCTCATAAAACACTAAAAACCTAAAAAATTAATAAATCAGGGAACCGTCCGATCTTTTGCCAAACCATTTCTGCATTTCATAGATCGGGCCTCCCCTTCATCAAATCAACTGAAATGCTAGTCAAATTCCTCACAGTTTGACGTAGATCTGATTTTTAAGCAGAAAACTGCATAACCCCCCACTGAAAAATTGGCCTGCTAGGGTTTTGAGTTTTTCTGAATTCTGACTTCACAGACAGATAGATCAGGTCCCACACAGTCCAACTCAACCCCAACGCTGTCCAAACACTGGCTAGTTTGACCTAGATCTGAAAAATTGACTGAAACTGCCCTAGTGCCCTCATTGAAAACTGGACTTTTCCGAAAGAGATTTTTTCTGAAATCTGACAAGATAGGCTGATAGATCAGGGCCCAAGCATTCGAGAACACCCCCAACGCTGTGCTAGTTCCTCCCGGTTTGCCCTAGATCTGAAAAATCAGTTTTCAGCCTCCTAGCCCCATCATCAGATTTTGACTTTTCTAGAT
>LPNX011067181.1:690284-718194 GCA_001517045.1 Pseudotsuga menziesii
TCTGTTGTTTTCTTGATTTGGGCTTGTAGATCAGGTCTCCTTGACCTCTTTTCTTCTTCAACGCTAAGCCATTAGCCTCCCAGTGCCCCTAAGCTACAGATTTGTCCTCCTAAGCCCTAGCGCTAGCCATCTACTGAGCTGGGTTTCCTGTACCTTAGCTTTTCCGGACCAATTACTTTTTGGGTTCGTAGATCAAGGTGTCTTCCAGGTAGGTTCTCTGAAACGTGGGTTTACTGCTGACTCCATTGCTCAATGTACACAAAGCACTGATCTCCTAGCTAACGTTGCCCTTAGGCTCTTAGTCTTTGCCCTTTACCAACATTCACTGATAGCTCAAATACCTTTCATTAAGTCTGATTTCTAGTAACTGGATAGTCCCAACGCTGTCCTTGTTTACCCTGTCATGGTTACGTTTCCCAAGACAATGGTCACCTCCACCAGTTGCTAGTACCTAAACCCTAGAGCTAGGGTTTCCATTCACCTTGTACCTTAAGTACCATGAAGCCCCATCTGATCTTCTTCTAGTGTCTAGGTCCGATCTCTCTTGTCGGGAGTAGATCCGGGTCTCCCCCATTGTTGTCCTGGACTAGGATAACCTAAAGTGAAGGCTGCCATGATTGGCGTGACAACCATCCATTTGGGAGTCTAGGCAGTCGTGGTTCTACCCCTTAGTTGCTTACCCCTCTACCATCCATTTTGGATCCACTTCAAGCAGGCAACTACAAGGCGGGTGATAACATCTTCTTTTTAGGGTTTTGCCCAGTCATTAGACCAAAATTATTGTGTTCATTTGCTTAAAGTTTGTTTCAATAGTCGACATAAATTTTTGAAGTACATTTCAGCAGTGTGCTTTTACTTTCCAAATTTAAGTTAAAACCCTAGTTTCCGTAAATGTTTGACAGAATGTGTAAATGAGCAAATTCATTTTATTAAGTCGGATTTTCTTCATGGTATCAGATCACAGTTTAACAAAGTCATACAGAAAAAAGAAGTTTAGCAGGTGTTCTCTGAAGTTCCAGAAAAGTGTTAGATTTGTCTTGAGTTATTTTTCTTTTGGTTGCAAGTTATTTTCCATGATGAATATTAGGTATGAGGATCAGTTGGATCATCCAACTACATTCCATGGAAGGTAAGAATTACTGTTGTATTGAAAGAACTTAGAGTATGGAGTTTTATTAATAGTATCATGACCAAGCCAACAAATAAAGATGAGCTTGAGGAGTTTGAAGCTCATGAAGCCAGAGCTTAGAGAATTATCTTGGATGGGGTTGAAGACCATCTCATACCACACTTAGCAGAAAAGAAAACTGCTAAAGAGATGTGGGACACATTGACCAAGTTGTTCGAAGCAAAAAACAAAAACCGGAAGATGGCCCTAAAAGACAAGCTACACAGCATTAAAATGAAAAATGATGAGGGTGTAGCCTCCTACTTGACTTGTGTTACACAAGTTAAGGACGAGTTGGCAATAGTAGGAGAAACCATTCTTGGTTCAGGATTAGTGAGGGTAGCCCTAAAGGGCTTCACTAAGAAGTGGGAGGTTTTTGTGAAGTGTATTGTGGGCAGAGAAACACTTCCAAGTTGATCCAGATTGCGGGATGAATTTACCCAAGAGGAAATCTGAGATGGGTCACAGGTTGGCCAAACTAGTGAGGATGCTGAGCAGAATGTGGCACTTGCAGCCAAATCCAAGTACAAGAAGAAGAAAGATCTAAGTCAAATCAAATGCTATCATTGTGGCCAGTTAGGACACTATACCATGAAATGTCCCGAGAAAAAGATTGTGAAGACTGAAAGAGATATGGCAGCCTCTGCAGTAGTAGAAGGATATGCTAAGAAGTTTGAGCAAGAGTTTTCTCTTATCTCAATTGATTCCAATGTAGGGACTTCTATCTTTGAGCATGTTTGGGTTGTTGACAGTGGTGCAACAAGACATATGACTGGAGTATATGACTCTTTTCAGATGATTACAATGTTGGGGCTGGGAAACTTCATTCAGACAGATGTTGATAGACCCCAGATTGTTATCCAAGGAGTTGGAATTATCAAATTTCGACTAGATCTCGGAGAGATCCTGGAAATGCATGGAGTATTATTTGTACCTGGGATGAGAAAGCAAACTCTCAGTTTCATCTTTCGAGGATGAAGGCTATGGATGATGATCAGGTCTGGCCATATCTTCCTATATCGGAGAGATGAACCAGTTGGTACCACCATCTTATTGGGAGATCGCAAGGACAGATTATATGTCTTAAGAGGGCATTTCATATCACCAGGAGCGGGAGTAGGAGGATGGCTACCAGAGTCAAAGGATGAGAATGATGTTGCATTTGATAGATATGAAGAGGAGAGTGACTCTCTCCTGAGAACTAACAGAAGGCTCAGCCAGTCAAGTGATGGTGCAGTTGAGCAGGTTGATAGGACTCAAGTCGAGTCTCAGGCATCAGAATTTCAGTTCGAGATAGAGCATCTATTTCCGAGGTTGATTCCAAAGCAGGAGGGAGTTGTTGCAAGAGTCGAAGATGGAGATAGTGTTGCAGACCTTCCTCATTAGGAGAGAGTGTTGAAAAGTTAACTCTAAAGGGCCTCCCATGTTTTTGGTGTGGGTGTGATGAGAGGACCATAAACTTTTATCCTTATGTATTTATGTAACAAAGTGCCGTTTATGTAAATAAAGTGAAAGTGTTTTTATACTTTAGAAAAGTGGGTCACACTTAAATGATGTATTTATTAATTAAAGTGTTTAATTCGTAAAAAGTGAGTTAAGTTGTAGACCCTTGATTTTGTAAATGATTTTCAACCCTAGATTAGGTAGTTGACTAAGGTAGTTACAAAAGATTAAGTATAAAACAAAGAGAGAGGATAAATGAAGACACTCATCATCAATGAAGAGAAAGAAAGAAGTTTGAGACCAAAGAAGAGAGAGAAATACCTTGGCACAGTTCCCAATGCACTTAGCAGAACGTAAAGTTGCATTTATTACATCCTAAGCAATCCGAAGAGCACGTGTGAGCACAGTTTTCGAGGCAGCACCGTACAGCAGGCAGAAAGTGCATTTATTGCAGGCTGGCACGTATCCCAAGGCAGCAAAAATCAGCAAGAAGTACAGTCCGTACCACACATGTGACAAAAGTGCAGTTTTGTACAGTGCACATGTGAGGCCATACAGTGCCTGTACAGCAAATTGTTGGCACAGATCTTGAGGTAACTTGCTAAAAGTGGTTTTTGGGAATTTTTGCCTATAGGGTTCAGAAGAATAATTTTTCAAAGTGTTATTGAAAATTTTCTTAGTTTCTTCTTTAATGACAAAATATTCTTTCTAGGGTTTTGCCCAGTCATTAGACCAAAATTATTGTGTTCATCTGCTTAAAGTTTGTTTCAATAGTTGACAGAAATTTTTGAAGTACATTTCAGCAGTGTGGTTTTATTTTCCAAATTTAAGTTAAAACCATAGTTTCTGTAAATGTTTGACAAAATGTGTAAATGAGCAAATTCATTTTATTAAGTCAGATTTTCTTCAAGCTACCTCACCTCTACCGTCTTGGATAGAATACCTTTAGTGGGTAGCTACACTTTGTGTAATAACAGAATGCTTCTCCTACCTCTTTTATGGGATATTGGTAATCATCTCCAAGTTTCACCTTGTGAGGTGAGTCCTCTTCTATCAAGTTGGTGAATGAATTCTTAAAACTTGTCATCTTCTTGGAAGCACCACTATCAACAAGCCAAACATTGCTTCCATGAGGTGATAGTACCTATGAGTACTAAAATCAAGACATATTCTTCATCACTGGAGGAATCTTCCCTAGCTCTCTTCTTAACCGGTTCATCATCTTCTGTAGCATGAGTGTGATACCTCTTCTTCTTTCCTTTCTTCGCGTGGCCTTTGCCTTTGGGGCAATCTCTTGCAAGATGTCCTTTTCATCACAAGTATATCATCTGTAATTTGAGTATTCCTTCTGAGGTTTATGATTCTTTTGGAATCTTCTAGGCTTCTTGTGAGACTGTTCTTCTTTCTTGCTCTTTTCTTTCTTTCATGAACTATTAAGACTTGATTGTTATGTTCACCCATCTTCTCTTCTCTGGCTTCAATTATGGCTTCCTCTTGTGTACAATCCACCTGTAGTCTATTGAATTTGGTGAGCTTCCTCCTAGACCAAATTCCTTGAATCAATGATTCCCATGATCTTGGGAGACCAGTCAATGTAGTCATCACTAATTCTGCTTCTTCAAGATGGTCTCCAATAGCTTCTAGCTATTCTTTGATCTGAGAGACCCTTGTGAAATAGGATTGGATACTTTTTGAATTTTGCATCTTCACACCCTTGAGTTGAGTTCTCAAGGTCATCTTCCTATTAATTTTCTTCCCTTCATACAATCTGGTCAATGCATCAAACATCTCCTTGGGAGTCTTCAAGGAGGAAACATGTGGGATCAAGTGATCCTTGATAGAGTCTTCAATGATCCTCTTGGCCCTAACGATAATCTTTTTGTGTTTAGCCTTGTCTTCATCTCCCTTTGGCTCTGCAACTTCTTCCTTGACATAATTTTCTAAGTCATGCTCTTCCAATATGAGAAGCACTCTATACTTCCATCGCTGGAAGTTCTCAACTCCTTCAAGCTTGTCAACGAGCTTGGTATTGTTTGTCATCTTGATAAAATGAGAACCTCAAATGGAAATAAAGGTGATAATGCTTACCAATAGAGATGTTCCAACCAAGTGCTTGCTCCAATGTCTTCTGAAATCTGCTTTGTGGTTGACCTAGGGTTTGTTAGAGAAACCCTAATTGTCCAACTTTGGAATCTTTCCAATCTAAATTGAGGGAGACATGTGCCTCCCTAGGGCGAGTTGAACAATGATCTTTTTCTTTCAAATCTATGGACAGAACTGCAACAAATCTGATGCCCTAGATTTCTTGAGCAGCAGTGATAGGGACAAAATTGAAAATTCTCGGATCTAGAATCTACCTCCACAAGAAAATGCAACCTCCTTAGGCGAATTGATTTGACCTCCTCGTCAAGTTGATCTGTGGAGGGAACTGCCCAGAACAAGAAGCCCTAGTTTTCACTTCTGATAGTTATAGTTGCACAATGACTTTTTATAGGATAGCTCTGATACCATGTTAGAATTCTATACTTCAATGATGGTTATGTTAGATCTTGAAATAATTTGCATTATATCACAATAACCATATGCAATAGGATCAATGAAAGAAAGACATGCACAGCAAACCAAAAAGTACACAAAGATTTCTCCTCTAGGAAACCCTACAACGGAATAAAACCCAACAAACTTCTTCAATATAGATTCATCGGTAGGTACTATGTCTTCTAGTACAATCCAAGAGCCAAGAGCTCTTTCACACAACGATCCCGAGAATAAGATAAGATAGAAACCCCAAGAATAAGATGTCTTCACAATACAGCTACTCTTCCTCCTCTAGTGAACTTGTTCTTCTTGTCTCTCTAGTGAATATGTTTGCTTGCTTGATGTGTCCAAATGAAAAGTGCGCCTCCCCTATTTATCTAAGTAACATGACACTTCGAAATAGGGCTTGTGTCATGTATTAAACGTGTCGGACACAACACTTTCCCTAATACGTGTCCGACACCAAAATTTTTGTGTCCCGAAATTTGGACAATTTCCAGCACATGTCAGACTCGTGTCAGGAACGTGTCCTGATTTCTGGACATGAGTCCTATCAAAAAGGGTATAGAGGAGGAGGAGGATAGAGGAAAGAGCTACTACAGTAATGCTAATTTTGACATGGAGAAGCAGGAGGACGATTAACAGTGATTAGTACCATTGATGAGCTATGATATTCTTCCCTGTGGTTATTTATTATTTTCATTTTGTATCTAGTAGTACTCTAGATACTATACTTAGTACTAAGTAGTATCTACTCTATTTTGTATTTGTCAATGACATTCCCTCGATATCTATGTAATACATTTTGATTTTTGTGGTTTGATCAGAAATATCAAAAATGCAGTTTATGGTTCAAAGTTCATGATTCATTGCTAATTTTATTATTGATTCATCATTATCAAATTTCAATTGAACAATATTATGATTGATGTACATTGTATATACTTCTAGTTTTTTAAAAATGTAGATCTTTACATGGACCAAAACGACTAAGTCAAGTAGGGTGCACTTTTGCCCAAGGATGTCTTATTAGAACATTATACATCAAAGTGCCAAGATATAACATGATAATACATAAAGAGGGATGTCTTTGGAACATAAATCACCCTAGGCCCTCGATAATACAATGACATAAGATATAACAATGTGATACATCAATAAACAAGGTGAGGGGCATCCCACGTGGAACGTCATCCCTAAGAGAACCAATAAAATCATTTGGAGCATGAAACTGAGTGAAACTGGTGCAAATTGATCTGAAGAGCCATAATACATCATCAAGAATCATTCACAAGCCATTTCCTCAACCTCACAGGCCAAATCGATTTCCTCAGTGAATTTCATAGTCCATTTTCTGTTGGTACAATCCCCAGAAATAATAAAAACCACAATAACTCTCTACGGCTGAAAACTAGGACAAACTGACTACACAAATCAATCCGGAGACATAGTAGAATGGTATCAGTGACTACTCATACCACTTGGAGCGCCATAGCGCCCTAGGAGTGCCACTCTCTGAAGCAATCTCATAATAAAAATGTGATCTGGCCAATAATAAAGTGATAATAATCATTGATCATGAAAACTAAGGCCAAACTCTAAAAATTGAGATTGCAATAATATTGCTAGGCATGTCTGGAGCTGATATAACCAATGTTGCTTTTTGTAGTCACTGCATTGGGAACCGTGTTTGATTTGGTCAACTGGTTGACTAGGTCAAAGTACCCAAACTGAAGGTGGAGCAATAATCTAGATGATCTTGAGTATATCATAAATGCACAAATCTCATATAATTATGTTAGCAACCAAAAAAACATTAATAGCATGGTAGTGGTACAAGCATATAAATGATCATTAGACTTAAATCAGAGTAATTATTCAAACTTCTATAAAGCCCCTCAAGTATGCTCACTTACAAGACTTAGGCAATTAGCTATGAAGGGTGAAGTGATGAAACATAGGCTTAAGGTCGAGGTGAAGACTTGCTGACTTTAACATAGTGATCTCTTAGAAATAGGGAAACAAGGATCCACTTGAAATCATGATGAACAGAGAACAATAAGGAATGGAAGTGTCTCACAAATGGATGAGTTGATTTGAAAAGTGCCCATTCAACTTTGACAATTGTCTACAACTCACATCCAAATTAAGATCAAGCTCTGTGAGGTTTCTTTCCAGGACCCTTGCGTTGAATACACAAGAAATTGTAGTGAAGAGATCCTAGGGGACTCTTTGAATTAGTTGTCCCTTACTCCATGTCACATCACAACCTGAAGGCTCCATGATGAAATCATCATTACATTTTCAAATATGGCCAGTAGTCTTTAGATTTAGCATTTATTTATCCACTGCTTTTTAAGCATTTCACATTTCATTTCATAGCCCGTTTTAGGTGTGTCTAAAGACAGTTTGCAAATTTATTCATGAGATTGTTGTTATCACATATATAGTAGCCAGGCTACCATATTCTATTTTTTAGATACAATACATCTTTCAGCCAGATCTCTCACAAATGAGATGCTGAGATGAGCAGTTATGCTGGATCATTATTTTACTTGTGGACTATCATACACTCCCATGTCAGGACTAAGTCTCAGGACACTCAGATTTGAGGACTGATGTAGCCATTTAGTCATTTACAGAGCAGTTATTGATGCCCAGATTTATATCAGTACTTTCTCATTGGACAAATGATGGTTCAGATGGATTATATGCATGATTATGACTCAGCTTTTATTATATTGTGTTATGGTTATTATTGCTCTTATACTCATCTTTGTGACATGTATTAACATGTAGTGTCATGATCTGGCGGTCATAATTATATGGACTTGGATGTATTTTGTATTATGTATTGATGTCCCTACTTAGGCTTGGAAGTTCTTGATCTATACTCATTGGTTTTACCCTCCTTAGGGAGAATAGAGGTAGTCATTCCCACCATTGTTTTGGCTTGCTAGTGTTGGCTTCATCATTCACTGTCTCCACCCATCCATTACCTTCCAGTTTTGTTTTACCCGACTTACTACTTGACTTGTGACATGGAGGACCTTTCCCCCCGCTAGAACCTTTGTTGGACAAGCCTCCCTGTTTGTACTGTGTCTCGGCTCTGAGTTGGTGACAAAACTTGTCTTTGGTGAGTTGGATTGTATGCTTAAATCATTATGGTCGGTTGTCCCGATGTTTGGCACTGTGCAGAACTCCCCTGGTCACTTGAGATGTTGCTAGTTAAAACTGAAAGCTCATGTACTACTTGTATTGGAAAATGTTATATATGCACCCATGGAAAATGAAAATGCTAAACTATGTTTCTTAACATATGTGAAAAAAGGGAAAGAGCAATGAAATGCTAAAACACTCCTCGAAGGGTATAAGAAAAGGTCCAAAAAGCAATGGTTAAATATATGCTATATCCAAATATTGTTGGCCTTATAAATTTGAAAATGTCCTGGATGAAAGCTGCAGTTAGCTGTGCTTTTAAGCACTGGTGAAGTCCCCAAAAAGACATATAGGCCAAAAAGGCCATGGAAATAAAATTGAGGATCCTAATGAAACTGGATCAAACTTGATGTAGACATGATGCCTAAGTTGAATAAGCACTCTCTGAACAACTCAACCATTTGTGAGGCACTGCCATTCCTTGTGTTGTTGTTTGTCATGCATATGGTTATAGTGAGTTTTTCCTTTCCATATCCAAAGTGTCATGATGTTGAATAGGAAGTCGTCCTTTGCCCTAGCCTTGTCAATTTCAGCGTTCACCCTTCACTAGCAAATTGACTACAACTATGAAGTGAGTATAGTCCTGAAAGTCTAGGCTGAGTAATAATAAATAAAACCTTATATATGTATTTGGTCGATGTACCACAAGTAAAATGACTGTTACTTGTTGTGAGTGTTGCTTAAATGAGTTGTAGAGCATGTCTTAGCCTTATAACACTTGCAGCAGATGGATTTCTGAGTTATATTATTGGTATCTGGTCATTTACAGATGGTTATATTGTCTATTGGATATGGTTGATGATCAGGTAGAAACCTGAGAGGGGTATGACTATACACCCTATATGGATTTGGACTCTCTGAGCCTAATGAGATAGTTTGTTTTCAAATCCAGGCACTTGCAAAGATGGTCAGGCTCATTTTACTCTCTGGATGCAGTTTTGCTTCACAGGATGATGTGTCCGAGCAGGGAGATGTTTTCGTTGGATCTCCTAGAGCGTTGTATGGGGCATACGGGGTGCAACCACTTGATTGCACCATAGTACCCCTGTCCCGGAGAGCCTGGTGGGCTCAGTTTGACAACGCAGGCACCCCGGGAGGCTATTTTGGCAGGTTCACGTTTCTCAAGGCAGATTAAAAAATGATTAAATGGCTATTGAACAAATCGATTTGGGCTAATGAGGCAAGGAAATGACATGGGATGAGTCATGATGATGAGAGTGATGTCCTCCACACCTTCTCCAGCAGTTGCAACACCTGATTGGGCCCACACCTATTTTTGGGGCATTTTTATATTATTTTCTGGAGGTCTTGGGAGGCTCACGAGTTCCTCAAGGAGGCACAAAGTCAAAAAATTAAAATATTATTTTATTTTATTGTGCCATGGGGCACCCAGAGGGAGTTAGTTAACACTCCATGGACCCACCATGTGCTTCATTTATTTCTTGTTGAGTGGGGTAACCTCTTTATGGGTGATCTAGTCCACTTGGGTACTTTATGGGTATATTGATCCATGTATTGTATGTTGAGTTCATGTCAACCATTGATTAGAACATTTTATCTTTTAATCTTAGCCACTCGTTTTCAAAGTGGTTAAGATTTTGGTTCTCTCATTTCTATTTAAAGGAGAGAGCTTCTCATTTGTAAGGGGTTTTTGGCTCTTGGATCTGATTAATAGAAAGATTTTTGTGGATATTTTCTGGATCTGCTTTGCATCTGATATTCTTTGGTGGTGATTGGAAAGTCTCTTGCTTCCTAGCATTCGGAATATTTTGTGAGATCTATATCTTTTTGGGGGATCTTTGTCTTGTCTGCAGGAGGGCGTTTTTCAGCTGGACCGTTTTTACAGGGGGACCTCAACTCACTCGTATTGTTTTCATCTTGTATCAGGGGGTTTTCATTAGCTTCATTGTGATCTATGATTACTTCTTGTTACTTTTTGGTAGATCTAGCCTTTTCTTTCATGGTACAGCAAATATGATATTGTTGACGTTTGCTTGTGTAGGATAGGGGGGCGCATTGGTCACTTGGAGCATAAAGTTGATCTTAGAACTCACTCATATCTTCCAGAATTGATCGAGATGGCAGGGATCATCATCATTAAGGCATCTATAAGCATTTCCAGGTAAGATCTAACAGGTAATTCTCTTCTCTTTCAGATCTCAATCCATTGTACCTGCTTTTCTTAATTTTTTCTGAAAAACTCTTAAATAATAAAAATCCAAAAATATTTAATCGGGGAACCGCTTAATCTTTGAGCAAACCATTTCTGGGTTTTGTAGATCGGGCCTCCCCCTCACTGAATCATCCTCAACGCTTCCCTAATTGTGAATGGTTTGCCCTAGATCTGACTTTTTGACTACTCAAACCCCAGCGCCCCACTAAAAATTTGACTTTTTCCAGAGTTGACTTTTTCCGAAAAATAATTACATGGGTGTGTAGATCAGGTATTCCTCATTCCACGACACCCCCAGCACTAAGCTAGTTCCTGCCAGGTAACCCTAGATTTGAAAACTGACTTTCAGCCTCCTAGCCTCCTTCATCAAATTTTGACTTTTCCAGATCTGATTTTTCCTAAAATTTTCTTACTTGGGTTTGTATATTGGGCCATCCTAATCTCATTTCCACTCCAACGCTCAGCTGATAGTCTCCTGGTGGTTCTAGATATGCAGATTTTCCTCTCCAAACCCTAGCGCTAGCCCTCCTTCTATTGATTTCCCTATAACCTGAATCTTCTGGGCCAAATCATTTTATGGGTCCATAGATCAGGCCATATCCCAGGTGGGTTCACTTAAACGTTGTTCTGATATTGACTTCATTACCCAAGGTTGAACAAGCACTGATCTCCAAGCCTATGTCACATGGTTCGGGTTCGTGTTCGGGTTCGGCGAGCTTCAGGTTCGATTCGGGTTCGAATTTTTGGATGGGGTTCGGCATAGGTTCATCTATATACATTTTTCAAAAATATATATATATATACACACTATTTAGAAATTAGTATTGCTGTAGGCTGTAGTCTAGACACTATATCATGAATTATAGCATAAATCATTTCAAAATAAACAATAATGAATCTTTAAAGATCAAGGATTAGCTTAAACATGATAACTATTATGCCAATTTTCAAATACTTGTAAGTTGTAATTTGTAAATTCAGAAAATTCAAAATATAATCAAGATCCAAACATTTCATCTCATAAATACCAAATTGCAAAACATTTTATCCCATATACACTTGCAAAGTTGCACATGATCAAACTCCAAACATAAATTGCATTATAAAACTACAGATTGCAAAATGAAGCATAAATAGTCTTCAAGTTTCAAAATTTAAGGAAATCAATACTGTCAAATAGTTATCAGCCTTGAACTTGTTTCACAAAACTTAAAATATAATAAAACTTCTATTCTTGTGGCCTACTAGTAATATCATAAAGCTCTAAATCATCAAGAGCACACGGGGTGCTAAAGGCACTAGAATTGTGATCCTCATAGTCATCAATATATGGAACTCCATCATCATGAGGTTCATCTGCATCATCATTGTCACCATCAATGCCAAAATCTTCTTCTACACTAGGAATAGGCTCAAACCATAGGCGAGAGGAGCTAGAAGAATCTTTGGCCAAACTGCTTAAGGCCAAATGTAAATTGCTGCGCACATAAACCAAGTCTTCCAACCTTGAAGATAATAACCTGTTTCTTTTCTTGGTTTGGATGTGATTAAAGCTACTCCAGTTTCTTTCACAGGGAGAGGCACTTGATCCTTGACTCAAAACACGAATTGCAAAATGTTGCAATTCAGGTGTCTCTGCGCCATAAAACTCCCACCATCTTCCTGGAGGAATTTTGATCCTATCCTCTATGGAAGAAGTCTTTCCAAATATCCCCTCTTCCTTCCTGTATGCTCGAAGTTGCTCTCTAAGCTTGCTAGCTTCTTCTCGATCTGGAATCAACCGCTCAATAGCATCATAAAGGCCACTCATTACATCAGCATCATTATGTCTTTGAATCCCAAACAACCTAGGGTCCAAATAACAAGCTGCTGCATGCAAAGGACTATGCAACATCTTCCACCTTTTATCTATCATCTCCCATATTTCCACGTAGTCATTTTCCACATTGTTGAAGGATTTTGCATTTGATTCCTTACAACGATCCCTGCCCTCATAAACAAAACCCATAGAAGGAGTCTCATTATCAACCATCCGAAGCATGTCAACAATTGGTTCACATACTTTTAAAACCTTCGAAGCACTTTCCCAAAAAGCATTGCCTAAGATGATTTGTTCCAACTCCTTTCCTTTGGGTTCTTTTGAAAGGTGAGAGCTTTCCCACTCATTGCTGCAAATAACACCCCTCACACTTGTCTTTTCCTCAACCACTCTTTTGAGAGTAATATAATATGTTGCAAATCGAGTATCACAAGGCCGTAGCAGCTCTTTGGATGCTTGCCTCCTATACAAACTCAGTGTGAAGTGATGGTTACAAATGAAGTGAGAAATTTGTTTCCCCTTTCGAACTGCATCATTAATCCATGGAAACTTTGTTAAATCATGCAATAGCAAGTCTAGGCAATGAGCAGTGCAAGGGGTCCAATAAATTGTTTTGCATTTATCCATTATCATTTTCCCTGCTCCCACGCAATTTGAGGCACTGTCTGTGACGACTTGAACCACATTTTTTTCCCCAACTTCAAGAATGGCTTCATGTAAAATATTGAAAATATATTCAGATGTCTTCTTGTGCCCCGAAGCATCAATCACCTTCAAAAATAATACCCCTTTAGGACTGTAAACCAACACATTAATCAATGGCCTATTATTCAAATCTGACCAACCATCTGATAAAATTGTGCAGCCTGTTTCTTTCCAAGACTCCTTGATCTTTAACAACCTGTTTGTTACCCTTTCTTTTGACCTCTTGAGAAGTGTGGTCCTTATCGCCTCAAAACTAGGAGGTACATATCCTTTCCCAAATTCTGCAATCTTAGTACATGCATTCATAAAATAAGGACTTCTAGCCACATTAAATGGGATACCTGATTCATAAAAAAGATCAGCCAAAGCATCGTCAACTTCTTGCTTCTGTACAAGTTTCCAAAGAGAGTTTAATGTCCTGCTCTCTTTCAATCTTGTTGGCTGAACCTGAGATGAACTTCCATCTCCAACTGTGCTTGAAGAAAATGGTGACAAGGGGCTGTAATTCATTCCCAACTCTGCCTGGATGCGCCGTCTTTTATTCTCATTTGTCTGCTGGGTTTTTGTAATCACGTCATAGTCTTTTTGGAGTGTTCCATTGAGTTCTTCAGACACCCCTGGACATCCCTCAACACCACCTCCTCTTCCACCACTAATTGACAGTAAGTGATCCATCACTCTTGTCAAAGACCCAACAAACTCAGCGTTGCATAATTTGCATTTTAGATGCCTCCCAGCAGACCCATCTAGTTTGTCCACATATTTCCATCCTTCTGCGATTGATCTTCGAGGTGCCATGACAAAGATCCCTGAATTATTACAATCATAAATTAAAAATTAAGTTCATTTTTTAAAATTATCATTCCATTCTGTGGAAAAATTAAAAAATAAAAAAACAAACTACTGTCTGCAAATTGCATTACAAATTACAATTTGCAGACAATAATTTGCAAATTGCATTACTGTACAGTGTAGTCTGTCTGCAATTTTTACTTTTATAAACAGCACTGTGGGGAAAAAACTAAAAAATAAAACAAAAGGATTAAAACAAATACAAAAAATTAAAAAAAACATTGCCCTGTTGCTGCTGCAGCCTGCTATTATCTGAATCATTGCTCTATGATTTGTTTTCTATCTTTTTGAAACTGTGGGCCTGTGGCAGATAGACATTATAATTTATAATTTAGGCTGGTTACGATGGTCATCGTTTTGATTCCATGATAATTTCCAGGGACAGAAATACTTTTCTGTGTGTAAAATAAGCTAAAAGCTTTCAGATGGTGGTTAGGACTCCTTAAAAAAATATACTGTTTAACTTATATATGGTAATTGCTTCCCTTCCAGCAATATAAGTATCAGTTTTTAACCACTCATACAGTCCAAGACTATAGGTTTAAATTTGAAGTGCTGTACATGAGTGTGATTTCTCACTCTTGAGTCTTGTGGCCTGGGTATTGACACCAAAAAGTACACAATGGTGTGTTAGCTTGGGAAACAGAGCACACACATTTCCCACACCAGCAAATTCCACAACAATATATAAGCTGTAGGTTTAATATTCCAGCGAATTTATAAGCATGAGATGACACCTGTACTAGTGAGCAAGCCAACCAAACGATTTTAGTACTGTAGTATTGTTTACACAGCAAATTACTCAGGGATTATACCATAACTAGCATACCACAAATGGATGAAAGGGAGTGTGAGGTTGCCGAAACAAGCAAGAAAATAATGAGTTAAAGCCCAGTGTGGATAACTGTCACCCATGGATATGGTCTAACCGTCTAAAGCCCAATGTGGATTGCTGTCACCAATGTAAATTGTCTGAAGCATCCAAACAAATACACCAATGTTTTGAGGGCGAGTTGACTCTTAGCAAACAACAAATTAATAACTAGAATGCCCAGTCAAATAACAAGGTTGTATGTCCATTCACTTGACACTTCAATGATCCTACAAATTGACATAATGCTGTGATTCAGCATTCCATCAACCAACAAGAGAATGCTGGACAGCGAATCTAATGCTGTTTGTGTTGGGAGAATATATGACTGTAGCCTCACAGTGCAATGATAGCATGCTGTGAGCGAATATTGTTGTCACCCTCTCCATTTTCAGTATTTATATTTTGGTATTTTCTACCATAGGAATCAAATTTGTGAATCGATTAAGCTGAACAAATGCCAAATCTTCATTAAAAAGCAATTGCCCTGTTGAACAGTAATAATGGGTATTCATGTTCTCCAACTCAGCTTCAGATCTCTAAGAAGAAAATAGGTCTGAACCTTGAGCCTGTAAATTACTCACCTGCAGATGGAGACGGGCCGACGGCCGTGGCTGTGGCGGCGTTGTGGCAGAGACTGGTGGCGCCGGACTCTCGGGTAGATGATAGATCGTGGCTGGCAGCGGACTGAACTTCACTCTGCAGATCGTGGGTGGCCTCAGCTCGGGCGACGGTCGTGGTGTGCAGCGCGGCTCTGCGTGCTCGCGGACGTGCTACTGCTCACTGCTCGGGTCTCTCCACAACCGGCGATGAAAACACCTTTACCAAAACCCGCGGGCAAGTCAACTTTTGACCACGAGGTTCGGCGTTAGGTTCGGAACGAGGTTCGTCCGGTTCGTGAGGTTCGGGTTCGGGTTCGCCATCAGGTTCGTCATCAGGTTCGTAAGGTTCGGGTTCGGGTTCGCCATGAGGTTCGTGATGAGGTTCGGCTTGAGGTTCGCCGAACCTGAACGAACTTTTGAAATTTTTTTGAGGTTCGCCGAATTCCGAACCTGGAGGTTCAGGTTCGGCGAACCCTGTGACATAGCTCCAAGCATAGTGCTAGCCCCTTTTTTTACCTCTATCCCCTGAAAGTTGACCTCTCCTTGATAACTCAGGTAACTTAGCATTTCATATCCTTCATTGAGTCTATCTCTTTGGTACTAGGCAATCCCAACTCTGTCCTTACTCACCATGTCTCAATTACGTTTCCTAAGACAGTGGTTATCTTCATCAGTTGCTAGTACCTCAACCCTAGATCTAGTATCTTTCCCCATAGGTCACTTTGGATCAACCCTCATAAGACTGAAGCCCTCATCCAAAGCCCGAGTCCATTTACTACTATCATCCATAGATCTAGAGTTTCTGATTACCTTACACCTTACATACCTCAAGCCATATTTGATCTAATCTGGTGTTTAGGTCTGATCTCTCCTATCGGGAGTAGATCTGGGTCGCCCCCGTTGTTGTCTTGGACTTAGACAACATTAAGTGAAGACTACCTTGATTGGCATGACAACCATCCATTTGGGAGTCTAGGCAGTCTTGGTTCCACCTCCTTAGTTGCTTTCCCCTCTACCATCCATCCTGGATCCACCTCACACAAGCAACTACAAGGTTGGTGATAACACTTGCATCTCATAAGATAAAACATAGGTAACATAATGCCTGTAATGATGGTAGACAAGTTGCTTCAAGTTTTAGCTGACAACTCTTCGGGCAACTAGGGGAATATCCATAGTCAAGACTAAACGTCAAGGGAAACCGACCAGAGAGGTCAAGGCTTCAAAACCCAACTCACCTATGCTCAAGAACCAACACCAGCGGGTTCTCCTAGCCCAGAAGGATCAAGGATTCGGCAATTTTTGTTGCACAACTCAGAGCCGAAACACAAAACAACATGGGGTCTGTCATCATAAACTAAGTGGGGGAGAAAGTGTCCTCAATCTCACAAGTCAAAGTTCACGTCTGGGAAAGTGTCAAAGATGGAAGATACAAATGAATTGGGGAAGTGATAGATGTTGCCAACATAGCAGGATAACCTAAGTTTGTTCAAGACGAGCATACATGAAGGCCTTGTATAAAAGATTACCTAGCCACTCACAATATAAGTCACTCCAAATATAGTACCACAACAAGCTAATTCATGTCAAGTCAAAGATATTAAATAACTAATAAAGACAAAAGATACATCCAAGTACTACCTGTATACTTGTTCAACCACACGTGTCTCTACGTGGAGTGCCAATTGGTCATATGTGTGCCATCTTTGTTGCTCTGCTCAAATGGACTATGTCATCACCAAGGTCATCTCAATGGACAAGGAAATCTCGGTCATGGCTAAGGAATGCTCTGCATCTGCTACTAAAGAAGGCTCTAAATGGCCCATGCTACAAAATGATCCATGTCATATCCCCACAAAGTAGAATTGGCTCTGAAAATAAGAAAATATCCATCTGCTCAATCATGGTAGCTACAATGTATGTAATAACAAGTACCACAACAAGCTAATCAATGCCCAATCATAGCTACTAAAATAACCAGTAGAGACAAATTAAATCTAGATACCACCTATATACCTGCTCAACCACACATATCTCTACCTGAAGTGCCAATTTGTCAATGTGTACCATCTCTGTTGCTCTGCTCAAATGGACTATACCACCACAAATGTCATCTCAATGGACTAGGAGATCTCAACCATGGCAAGGGAATACCCTGCATCTACTACTAAATAAGGCTCTGAATGGCTCATGCTGATAAAATGATCCATGTTGTATCCCCATAGAATAGAACTGGCTCTGAAAAAGAGAAAATATCCATCTGCTGCAGTATGGTACCCCAGCAACAATATATGTGATAGCACTTCTATAAGATAAGATAGATAAGATAAATTTAGTAATGTCCAGACTCCAACTAATGACCACAAAGTAAGTCAATGGGACTGCGGAGTTCAAAGATGTTACAAAACGAGAGTACCAAACGAACGGCCTCCTATAAAGATAAGTGGAAACGCTTCATGCATCAAATTGGATTTTCTTTTAAACGTTTCAAGAGCTCTTTGTGACCACATTCTCCATCCCTTCCAGAGTTGATAGCACTTCCATTACTGCACACCAGAGAATGACAGAGCAGCCCTTGGGTTATTGTATCTATGGTGGAGTTCATGCCTCTATGCTGAAATATCAAATGCGTCTTTTCTATGTTTTTCAGCGATTTCAACTTTTGAGGTTGTTTCCAGTGTGCCACTCATGGTGCAGGGCTTGTGTTCTTATATTTATGCATTTGCTTGGAATTTCTCTTTAACTCAAAGCACATATTTTCTCACATTCTTGGTGTCAACATTTACCTGAGAAACTGATCCCATTTCTGCAATTTAACTTAGAAGTTTTTACTCTGTTCTCACGTGCTTTTGGGTCATTTGAGGGCAGCTTAGTGTGATGACTTATTTCAAGTTTATATGCCAATTTATACAGAAAAACCAGCATACAAACATCATAGGGACAACCCCCTGTGGCTGAAAAAGCACCAGTCCTAACAGAGAGGCGACCAGTACATGACAAGGCTAATTTCCCTACAATTATCACTCGGATCTATTCACCATTTTAGGGCAGAATTGTGTGATAACAGAGGGTGATTTTCCAATACACCCTGTACATGAAATGGAAATTACATATCGCAAAGCACTGAACCAAAGACATTAATGTATAACATCTTGGAACATTTAGACAGAAATATTCTCCAATCAAATAACAGGATGTGCAATGCTATCCTATGATGCTATCCTATGAACAAGGCTTGCAAACTTTTTAAATTCTATAGTCCACTCAACTTACAAACTTGCAATCGCCTTCCTTTGTTATATTGAAACCTATAATAAAATATCAAAAACATTATTTGTCCAAGTAAAAATACGACTGCATGGAAAGAAAGCAATAAAATCCTATGAAATGATTTCAGTCGCTAAATTTTCTAAGTTGTGGACAATAAATATGATATTGATTATTAAGTTTGAGAAAACAACATTGCATTGCATTTAACAAATGGATTGACCTCACTATGCTAAACTTTGCATCTTTCAACCAGTGCTTCTGAAGAACAAGGGAAGTATGTCAATGAGATTATGTCGAACAATTTTCTAAGCTGTTATAATTGAATATAATACTAAGGGCTAAACAAAATTGCATTGCATTTAAGTAATAAATGGTTTGACCTGGCAAAGCTGAAGTTTGCATCTTTCCACCAATGCTTCAGAAGAGCCGCAGCTCCAGCATCTGGAAAAATGGCTTTCAGTTTCTGCACATATGATTGCAAAAAGTCAACTTTATCACAAGAATTGTACATTAAACAAAGACTCGAGAGTTAAAAAACATAGAATTGTCCATATGACAAAGACTGGGCAATAAAAAAACACAAGAATTGTACATTAAACAAAGACTCGAGAGTTAAAAAACATAGAATTGTCCATATGACAAAGACTGGGCAATAAAAAAACATACTTCTATGAAAATAAATGACTTTTCGATAACTAAATCATGTAAACTTGAAGAGTTTAGAAATTTGGTTATTGGGATAAAGATGAAGATAAGATCAAATAAGATAGTTTTATTAATGTCCAGAGGTGACAAAAGAAAGTGAGTTCTCCTCACATAGCTGTAAACCATTACAACGTAACTATGCTGAGAGAATGCAATATGTTGTTAACTTCTTTTTTTGGAAAATGTCTTCTATTTACAGAAAAATATCTACAATCAGAAAACCAAAAATTGGAAGGGTATATACAATGTGTTGCCTCCTAATTCGCACCTCGGGTCACGTGGCAGAAAATATTCAAGCCATTGGGTGCGACCCTGGGAACAAGCTCGAGCCAAGTGTTGTCATCTAATACTCGGCTCCTCCGTTTAGGAAAACTCCTAATGAAGCCAAGGGGGGTGGACCCAAAGAGTTACTAAGGTTGATTAAGCTTTAGATGGTGGTTTTGATTGAGTAAGTATTTTAGGAGTTTTTGTAAAATGACACAAGAGATTGCAATAACGATTAAGACAACAGCATGAAAAAATATAAACCATCAACACATTTCTGAATTAAAGAAAACTGCTTATGTGATAAAAGCAAAGACCAGAGCTGAAATGGAGTGTTGTTGGAGTGTTGAATGTATTGCAATTGCTCTTGGTCAATTTTAAGTTTATGAATTAATGAATAGATTATGAAAGAGAGGGATTCCCGATATACCACGAAGGTATAGGGAATATGCCCAGACTCACTAAGTGTGGTAGCACAGGAGGAAATGTGGGCTGAATGGAGTCACGGGGGGATGTCCAACACTACACCAACAAGGATGTAGCATGGCAGGGCCCCGCGGTCACTTTTCAGTTGTTCCCGCTTCCTCTGTACAATTCTCCCACACGAAGCAAAACCCAGCATTGGATTTTTGTTGTTGGGAGGTTAATTGAAAGATGAGTGTTATCACATATATAGTAGCCAGGCTACCATATTCTATTTTTCAGACACTACATTTTTTAGCCAGATCTCTTACATATGAGATGCTGAGATGAGCAGTTTTGATGGATCATTATTATGTTAGTGGACTATTGTACTCTCCCATGTCAAGACTGAGTCTCAGGACACTCAGATTTGAGGATTTTTCCACCGCAACGGATTAACTCGAGGCGTTTGATTTTCGCCTAGGACGTTAATTGAAAAATGAGGCCTAATTAAAGCTAGTCACCCATGTTGCTTTTGATGCAGACAACTATTCAGTCAAACTGCAGTGATGTAGAGCATACACAATGGAGTCTAAAGGATTTAAGGATTTTAAGAAAAGTTTTTTTTGTGAAAAGAAGAAAAAGTTGCCTCCAAGAATCTCTTTCGGTTCAAGTGAACCGCAATCGGGAAAGCAAGGAGGGGTGGATTTTATTAATGTTTTTATAGTGAAACTAACAAAGGCAAAAAAATACAAGAAAGTTATCTAATTAATCTACCACGAATCTCTTTCCCCTTTCAGGTCACTCGGGAAATCGTGGGGTAAGTTGTAGTAATACTTTGAATATGGAATGATAAGATTTTGCAGTATTCAACAAAGTATACTATCCTGCAGATGAATAAAACAAACTAAACTAAAGCAAAAATGAGAAAAAAATAAAAAGTGCAAACAAGGGACACGGACGCAAATCCCCCTGAGGGGATGGGGAGTGGGCTCGAAAGAGCCTACTCGTGATCTTTTTTATTACACTCGTTTATAATGCTTAAAAGAATTGCTCTTTGGTCCTTGTTATCGGAGATCCAAAGGCTTACAACAGGTCAAAAATTAACATATATTGGAAAGGAAAGCTCGGAGAAGCCTTGAATGGCCTAAATCTCCCAAAATCAAGAAGCACCTCCCTCTCTCTTTTGACAGACCTGCTAAAAACCAGCAAGTTATTAAACCCAAAGGATGCTCAAAAACACTTTAAGAGTGTTTTTGAACATCTAAAAAAAATTCTAAGTCAAGAAGAAATTAAAAAAATGCAAAGAAATAACCAAGGAAAGCCTTGGGATCTTGGCTTCCCTTTTGGGCAGCCAATACGATGTGCACTTTATGCTAGATTTATCTTTAGATTTCAAAGGAAATACTACTTTATGCAAGCTATAAATTTCACTTAAAATGCTTTGCAAAAAATTAAACTTTCCTATGGCAGATCTAGTCTTGAAAACATAAAACTTTAAAGCACTTTAGATCTAAGCTTTAAAAACTTTCAAACAAGATCTAAAGAAAGATTTTAACTTTAAACGTGATAGGTCTACATTAGCAAGGAAAGTAACCAAGGGATAAATTGATTTTTTAAGAAGAGAAAGAGATGGAGAAAAGAGCTTGTTGCCGCAAAAGATTTGTTCAAAGACTTCGTAGTGGGATGCCGAGGGACTATGTTATTGGAGATTGAATAGAATCAAACTAGATCCACACTTTCTCGGAATCAGAAGAACTATAGGGGGGCCTAGCACATGTCCATACGACTCAATTCGAATGCCTAGCATGTTAAAAAACACTGACATGAAGGCTTCAATAATCTCCTGAGGCCTAACCACCAAGACGACTACCCCAACTTTGGAGGTGTGAGTGAAAAAATCAGAAATTATTAGTCTTTTGTTCAACAACCAATAATAACCAAGAGAAAAAACACTCTGGGCTAGTCGGCTTGATGCTTAAGTCTGGGAAGCCAAGCCTTTTATAAAAAATTATCATGCTAGCACATTTTTTACAATTTCCCTAAGGGGGTATAAACATGTGTTACAAAAATTTTCGAACAGACTCCCAGAAAAATCCTGGCGGAATTCTAAACTTTGATCATGAACAAGTGTGCTTGTTCAAACCTTGCCGGCTCACTTCAAAAACCCACCAAGTACAACTTAGGTGGTAACACCTCCAAAGCCTCTTCTATTCTCAATAACAAAAAGATAGTGCAACAATTACAATTCTCCATCCTCTGCTCAATAAACTCTAACTCCTTTACAATAGGGAAGGAGCGTTGTCTTTATAGAAAACCGATACCAAGAGGGCGCCTTTGCTGACTGAAGAAGACTGAGGGCGAATTTCAGATTGAGAAAGTTTATCCCTTGATTTGGGCGAGTTAGAGTGAGTTTATCCCTTGATGAGAGGGGGTAATATTTAGCTAGTTGCACTTCTTTTATTACAAGCTTGTAGATGTTTCTAGCTAAGAAGGCTATTGCTATCCCATAAAATAAGCATTTGTAGCTTCAACTTGCTTACTTGTGCTTTGTTATTAGAGATTTAGGAGTAGCAAACTGTAGTCGGTAATATTGATGCTATCTAAGTTAACCTTTTCAACCGTTATTAAAAATGTTGCCTGTCGATGTGCACACCGTCAGGAGAAATCTTTCGAAAGTTGTTTCCCAAGTGGGAAAGGTGTGGCCTTGGGGGCAAGCAAAGAGTCAGGGGTTGTCACCTAATCTCGACTCCTCCGTTTTGGGAAACTCCTAACGAAGCCAAGGGGGGTAGACCCTATAAAGAGTTTATAAGGCTCTTGTGTTTTAAAATGTTTTTTGGTGTATAATGAGGATGAGCATTTTTTAGGAGTTTTTTAAAGAGATTTGCAATAACAGTTTAATGATCCAAGTAAGTACTTGCAAGATAATTAAAGATGCACAAACACTTAACAATGACAATTTAAAAGAAAAGCATCCATAGCATGATATGAAAATAGATAAAACAAGTGCTCCAGATAGATAATAAGCAAATAAAATAATTGGTAAGACCAGTGCCAAACGTAGTCAATGCAGTGCTTGGGATGCTCGATACAAGTCTTGGGTGTGCTTGAGAACATTTTGCAAGTGTTCTTGGTAAAATTTATTGTAAATTTTAGGGGTCAGGTTGATTATTAAAAGGGAAGGGGATATCCAAGATATACCTTTCGGTACTAGAGATATGTCCGAATAATAGTCTAAGTGGTTCCATATAAGAACATGTGGGTTGTCTGGAGTCTCTAAAGCGGTGTTCAACACTACACCAACAAGGATGTAGCCTAACTGTGCTCCCAAGGTCTCGATACAGTGGTTCCCACATTCCCAAGCAGAATTTTCCCACTTTCGATAATTAGCGATCAATGCCAGATTTTCATTGGTTTTCTTGGCAGAGTGCTTTATTTATGGTTGAAGTGGATTAAAATGTGAAGATTTAATGAATCTACAACTGCTTCTGGGTATCCCACAAGTGGGTAGAGCATACACACTGTAGTAAATGTAAATTCCAATTTTATTAAATGTTGTGAACAAGAACCTGTTAGACACACCAGGCACACAAAGAGGGGGGGTGAATCTGTGTGTGTAGTCTTTATTACTTTTTCACTTTTAACAATCAACAACTAATTTATTAATGCATTATTCTACCATTTGCATAATCCTTTCATACACATCTATCACTTCATCATTTATAAATCATAAGCATCTGAACCATGGAGTCACAACAAGAACCATAACACAAGAGAACACAACACCATATGATTTTGTAATATTTTTGTATTTATTTTGGAATGACTACAACCATGAGGAAATCAGCACCTATTAATACAAAGAGCACCTACTCTTCATCCAGGACCCTGCTTGGTTTTCTTAGACCCTGCTAAGAAGGATTTGGGGAGTCCAATCCTCCAGTGCAAGATTCTTCTTGCAAGAAATCATATGGCTCTACTGCAAAACCAACCTCTGCTCTGCACATCAATATCTCTGCTCATCATTGCTGATCATCACAGCTGCTCATCTCTACTGCTCATCACTGCTACTCATCACTACTGCTCATCTCTGTTTCTCATCACTGCTGCTCATCATTGTTGCTCATCTCTGCTGCTCATCAATACTGCTCATCTCTGTTTCTCATCACCGTTGCTCATCTCTGCTGCTCATCACTACTGCTCATCTCTGTTTCTCATCACTGCTGCTCATCACCGTTGCTCATCTCTGCTGCTCATCGCTACTACTCATCACTGGTGCTCATCTCTGTTGTTGGTCATCTACTGAGTCATCAGTATATACCGATAAGTCATTTCACTGCCATACACTTCTCATGTACATCATTGTACACCTCATCATACTCAATTACTGAACAAAAAAATTTGCTATGTTTTCACTGAACAGAAGGCATGCATCGTCATGCATCATCATCATAGGTATGCATCATCGTCATAGGTATGCATCATCATCATCTCAGTGTGCCCCGTTTATACATCATCATCATCATCTCAGTGTGCATCGTTTATACATCATCATCATCAAGTATACATCATAGTGCATAAGAGAGCATCATCACACTATGGTATGCATGTACATCATATTGTATAGGAGTGCATCAACATCATAGAGTGTACAGCATTATCACATGCATTATCATCATAAGGTGTATCATATCATAACAAAAAACTTATGCAACATCATCATCATAGCCTCCATAATGTATTGAATGACTTCAAAGAGATATACCAATATATAGCATCACATACTAAGATCAAAGAGGAACTCTATCCATGAGAGACATGTCTCATCACAAGAGAAACCCAGCAGAATGAACCATACCTTTTTGAAGATCACAAGATGAAGAAACAATAGAAAAACCAAAATAATCTCTAGATCCTGTCATCACATAGCCCTTGTAACAAGCTTTCCAACGAGCCAAGAATTTTGTAATTCTGATTCCGGATGAGAAAGATAGGTCAATTTTAGTGAAGATGCCCATAAATTTTTGTCACGCAATTTCGCACTTTTCTTCAAAATGTGCGAAATTCCTAATAGAATTGGTGATGAAAAAATGAAATGTTTGATATTCTATTAATATGGGTTGTAGAGAAAAAATATTACCTTGAGCCAACATGCAATTCAAAATTACAAATATTATCTTTTGTTTAGTCGGCTTACCCAAAAAAGTGGGGTACCCCAACTTCAAAAATTCATATCTCTTCAATCGTAAGGAGCCACGTGACGTGCCACCTACCGTTGGAAACGGAACGACAAGGGCGATCTCCCCATGATGGGTTTATTTGCAATCCCATGGTCCAATACCCTTAAAATATTCAATTTGTTCAGGATGTCAAAGACCCCACAAATGAGGGTGCAAAAGACCATACCACCAACTACAAGAGTTTCAAAGTATTCTTCAACATATCAAGACACGTCCATGGGCTCTACCTCCATCTACATCCCAATATCCATATAGCCACAAATAGGACCATACATCATCATGGTTCAAGGTCTCCATATCATTAAAAACATTTCCAATGGTTCCATTATATATTCATCACCATAAGAGTACCAAAACCCCAAAAGAGGGGTACAAAGACCTCACCACTAGTTTGCAACACCTTATGGGCTTCATATGCATGATAACAAGGATACAACATGCCAATGACCATATAGAGTCCAAAGAACATCAAACCACCATATATGTGGGTTCAATATCTAAACTTTAAAGGACACCAAGCACCCCATAATAATGGGTTCTGTTACGATTATTAATCCTCCCTTGTCCAATTTGGTCATATGTCTAAATCGGGAGTCCATCCAGTCTATTTTTAGTCACTAGCACCATTGGGTCCACTTGGCCTAATTGGGGCACATGTTCCAGTTACTAAAGTGTGGGGAACACTAATTGAGGCCTACTACCACTGATTGCACTTGCATGCATCAGTTTAGGAGCCTCCTAGATCAATTCCTACAATTTAGGAGCCACTGGGAGTGCCGATACCAACCTTCATCAGTTGAATTCAGCTAGTGACTAGTCAAGCTGAGTTAGGAGTCAGTTACATTCAGTTCTAGTCCTCTACATTCAGTTAGCGCTAGGTTTTCATGGCTGCATGCAGGAGAGGCGCATTTCTCACCTACCACAGTCAGTTAGCCTCAGTCAACACTGAAGTAGACACTTGAGTTGTGTTTTAGAACTCCGTTGAACTCCGGTAATGGTTTAGACAAGTTCAATTAACTATTTAGTATTGAGTCCTCCGACAGTGATTTAGACAAGGTCTTAGTTACCTACAGTCAAGTAGAGTCTAATCAATTCGAATTTCCTCATGTGGATTCGAATTGCATGTGGCTATTTAAGCCATTGTACTTCATTGTAATTATTATCTAATTACTCTTTAATTAATGAAAAGCATTCACAACTGCAAGCCATTTTTGCATTGTTTCATTCTTCAATGACTGAGTAAATTGTGTGATCTATCTTGTGAGTGGTGTGTTTGTCCACAGATCTATGTGCTCAATTTAATATGGTATCAGAGCCTCGACGGACAAGGCACTTCTCCTTCCCAGATCTCCTATTGGATCATTTTTGAGCAAAATTGCTCCTTCCAGCTCTACACCAGAAGCAGAAGGTTTACCACTTAATACCCCAAGTTAAGGAATTGTTGATCAAGCTTGCTTGATCAATTATGCTGGGTGTGATGAAAACCTGAAATGTGCAGGTTGTCCAAGCTTACTTTGTCTTTTTTTGTAATTGCAGGTACAACTTCGAATGGATTCATCAGTTCCTCTTCTCACCCTATTCACAAACTATTAAGAATGGAAGAAGAAGATGATTGCATCTCTGATGAGACGAGGTCTCTATGGGCTGTCTATTGGACAAGTTGTATGAGAAACAGGGTTTTATCCCTTCAATGGAGTCGCCATGTGAAAAGAAAAATATGCATCTAAATCTTTCACAAAAATTTCTATTTTTTGTTTTTCTTTGTAAAACAAAAGGAAAAAGGGTTACTGGAGTCGCTAGATGAAAAATAAAGATCTACTCTAAACATTCATCAAACAAAGCACAGACAAAGAAAAAAAGAAACAAAAGTCGTAACCCAATAATAAAAAGAATTATCCCCAGCAACGACGCCAAAAATGTTGTCCGCCGATGTGCACACCGTCAGCAGAAATCTTTCGAAAATTGTTTCCCAAGTGGGAAAGGTGTAGCCTTGGGGGCAAGCAAAAAGTCAGGTGTTGTCACTTGATCCTGAATCCTCTGTTTAGGCAAACTCCTAACGAAGCCAAGGGGGGTAGACCCTATAAAGAGTTTCTAAGGCTCTTGTGTTTTAAAAATGTTTTTTGGTGTATGATGAGGATGGGCGTTTTTTAGGAGTTCTTTAAAAAGATTTACAATAACAGTTTAATGATCCAAGTAAGTACTTGCAAAATAATTAAAGATGCACAACCACTTAACAATGACAATTTAAAAGTAAAGCATCCATAGCATGATATGAAAATAGATAAAACAAGTGCTCCAAATAGATAATAAGCAAATAAATAATTGGTATGACCAGTGCCAAATGGAGTCAATGTAGTGCTTGGGATGCTCGATACAAGTCTTGGGTGTGCTTGAGAACGTTTTGCAAGTGTTCTTGGTAAATATTATTGTAAATTGTAGGGGTGAGGTTGATTATTAAAAGAGAAGGGGATCTCCCAGATATACCTTTCAGTACTGGAGATATGTCCAGATAATAGTCTAAGTGGTTTCGTACAAGAACATGTGGGCTGTCTGGAGCATAGTTTTAAAAATCGTTGAAACCGGAACCGGAACCGGCCGGTTCACCGGTTCGGAACCAAACCGGGTCAAACCGGTTGGTT